>CM076906.1:36226426-36351426 GCA_039519145.1 Kokia cookei
TAAGTGATTTTTTTGGATAGAATGAAAAGATAAAAAGAGTATAATAAAAATTCATTTGAATGAACTGAAAAAGAAAGAATAAAAAAAAAAAAGAATAAAAAAAGACATGTAACAAGTTGATGCCTTGTATTAGGCAGGCAAAATCCGGCAGGCAAGTGGGAAGTGTCCCCACGAAGATTTCATTTTATCCAACCACATAAATCACAATAACTAAAGAAAAGTAACTTTGTTGTCAACTTTATAAAAAAAAAAATTATTTTAATTATTTATTTTATCAAAATATAATATATTTTTTCGAAAATTAGAGGATTGATATCGTAGAGACATACTCATATCGTACACACTCAACATTTAAAAGAAACTGTCTAAATAAAAACTTATCACTTGTTATTTCAAAGGCTCAAACCTGAATAAATTCTATAAGTGAATATCCTTTAACCGTAAGACCAATCATGAGAACACTCATTTTTCCAAAGACTCCAATCCAAATGGGTTTTATAGGTGAACATCCCTTGATCGTCGGATCAATCATGAGAATTCTTTCTTTGTTTTAAGTAAAATGTTATTGCTAATTTTTCTTTTAAATTCTAAAATTTTGATTTCAATAATTTTAAATTATTAAATTTCATAAAATAATATTTAAATTTTACTTAATGTTTTTTTAAAATTTTATATAATAATCAAATTTAAATAATAATAAGAAGTCAAATTTAAAAAAAGTTTTATTAAAAGTCAATATTATTTAAAACATGTAAGATAAAATTAATAAATAAATTAAGATAATATACTTATTTTAGCTTTTAAAATATATTTTAAATTTTTTTTTTATTAAAACTCATTTATTTAGAACATGTAAAATAAAATATTAAAATATTGAAATTTAGTCCTTACATTTTTTAATTTTAAAATTTTAGTTTTATTATTTTTCAAATTTCTGAATTCAAATTTAACTGTTAATCTAATTAATTTTTTTTGTTAAATTTATTGTCGTGACATTTTCAAAATTCAAATTCGATACAAAATTCAGTATTGAAGAGGCTAAAAAGCTTTAGCCGGCCTAGCAATTAAAATTGTATGTAAAGTTGTAGGTGACACTAATTATACATTAATACAGTATAAATTGATGTCAACACAATATAAACTATTAGATTTTATAAATTTATAATATTTTAAATAGATAAAATGTACTGATTCACTTATTGATCAAAGAATCAGATAGAAATTGTTTATAAATATTTAAAGATCTAATGATAAATTGATATCAAATTAATTTATGAAATTAACTTAACTAATATTTTTAATATCGTATTTTAACTTGAATAAAACGATGATTAAACTGACACGAGTTCGAACAATATGATCTCTATCTTTGCTCTTAATATTATATTAAAAGATACTTATATAAATTAGAAATAACATTTTTTATTTTTTGATTAGGTAAAATCAATGCCAATTCATAGATATTAAATAATATAAATATACAAAATTAAAAAAAATGGAATTGAAGTGGAGACAAATAGAAAACGTGGTGAGCAACCCCAAATGTAATATAGACAAGACAAATAAATATATAAATAAATGTCACTTCAAAAAACATATATTAAAATATGTAAAGGAAGGGAAGGATGAAAGCGTAAGGTAGAGGTAGAATAGGATAGAGATATAAGCAGATGGTGGTGCCACCATTTTCAGATTTAGACGCCCAATCGCATTAAACATTAAAAACCAACAATACCATATTAAAATATTTATCGTCTCAGATATAAAAAAAAATTAAATTATACTGATCACGTTTCTACTTCCCTTTCCGATCTTATCGTCATTCGTCACCCGCCCAAAGCTAGAGCCTACCCATACCCCCATTTCTTATTCATTGCCATAAAAATTCATTAATAAACCCAGAAAAATTGAATGATTGGAGATACGCAGAAGAAAAATGAAAGCCTCCATTTCCTTCAAATTACAATTACATGCGAAGGAGGAAGGATGAGGGTGTGATTGATCAAACACAATATATTACAAAAATGTCTCTCCCATCCATCCTCTCCTCTCACCAAACACGGTAACTAATAATTAAAGAAAGCAAAAAGAAAAGGAACCCTAACAAGAGTGGGGGCAATAAACCTTTTTTCTTTCTGGTTTTTGCTCCCCTCCGGTTTTTTTATGCAAGGAAAATCCCATCCCAAAATCATCAAAGACCCAACAATTTAACACCCATCATTTCATTTTAATCTTCTATTTACAAATCCAACACTACCCACACTATTAAAAGTTGTAACTTAATTTATCATCTCCCTCTCTCCTCTCATATCAAAATTTTCTTCCGTTTGCTTTTTTTTTTTAAGCCACGGCGGAGATGCTGCGATGGCGGCCATCTCTGGTGAGGCAATCGAATCCCTCGATTCGTACAGCAGCTGGCATCTGCCCGAATTTCACCCTCACGCATCCTCCCCTTGAGGAGGGTGCTGGGGATGTTAGTGGAGGGAGCACCGGCTGCTCGTCGTTGAATCGGGCATCTTGGATTACTGGATTTGACGCCCTGCTCGGCGGTGATCCACAGAAATACGGTGGTGATGAAGCCATATGGTTGGTGGGATTCTCGGCCCCATACCCTCCCTGAAATTCAGTTAAAACGAAACCCATTTAGCTCACATCTATTTGTGCAAAATCAGAAGGAAAATCTAGAAAATTTACATGAAAATCAAGAGTTAGTACCCAGACCAGAGTCATCAAAGAAACAAAAAGAGAAATTAAAGCCCAGAAATATATATATATTTTTTAAAAAAAATTGAATTTACCTTGGAGAGGATAATATCAAGAAGCTCTGCACCAGCTTTTGAATCAGCCATCTCGGCCTGATAACAGATGCTGGAATTTTCCCAAATCAAAAATAAAATAAGAACCATGATACAAAAAAAGATAAATAAAAACAGAAATGAATTAGAAGATTGAAAACAGCGACATACTTGGTAGACCATCTAAAGGTTCGGATAGGCTTAGGGCAAACCACTGAATCGAATCCTCTCTCTTCAAATCTTCCCATGGCGTTGGTGTTCGTTTATAATTCTTTTTAATTTTCAGATAAAGCAAAGATCAGAACACCAACAAACCCTGTCCAAATAAAAAAAAGAACATAAAAATCATGAGATCTAATCTAACGAAACAAACAAGCAAACAAACAAAAAAGAGATCTGGGTTGTTTCAGACAAACCTAAGCTCCTCCAATGGAGGAATTAATTGATTGGAGAGAGAGAGAGAGAGAAATCTGGGTTTGAGAATTTGAGAGAGGAAAGTTCCGGAGAGAGAAAAAGGAAGGAATTGGGGGGGTGAGTATTCATAGAGAGAAAGAGGGTGAGTGAAGGAAGGAGGGTGGATAGGGTGTTGTCGAACTGAAAATCATGTGATGTGAGATCATTGGGTATTGACCGACAGATTTGAATAGAATGGAAATGGATGGTTGATGATTGTTTTAAAGGAGAGTCAAAGGTGTAGCCAAAATGGAATCTGATGAAGATTTGGATTCTGAGACACGTATCGAATATTAAATATCAATCAATCAATCTTTCTCTCTTTTTTCTACGGTGATTGCATATTTTATGAGGCTCTCATGCATGCATGCTCTCTTTTTTTATTTTTATTATTTTCTTAAACAACTGAATTATTTTTGAATCGCAAATCCTCATTTTTTATAGGATAAATTATATATATGATCACTTAATTATATAAAAATTTATTTTAGAATTTCAAAATAAAAAATTTGTAATTTAAAATCACACATTATATAATTTATTTATTTTAGTTACTCCCATTAAAATTTTAACATTAATTTTTTTGACACGTAAAATAGATTATGTGATATGAGTATTTAAATTACAAATTTAATATTTTAAATACTTATAGAATGAAAATTTTTGATAATCGAAAGATAATCTATATAGTTTAGTTTTTAAATAACATATTGCTTTTTATAAAAAAAATGTCGTGGTTTTAAAATACTTTCTAAATTAAGTTTTTTAATATTAAAATAGTTTAAAGTTTATAAATATCAAGATGTATATGAATTTAAAAAGAAATCTTGAGGTTTATTTTGTGGGGATATTCATTTTACTGAATTGTATTCCCATCACTGGAACACAAATGGGATTACCCTAATTAGAGATTCTCGACAAAATCTCGAATAATTTAAATGAGACCTCGTCACCATGATTTATTTCGCCGATACTCATCCATCAAAACTCCTTACCCTTTGTTTAATTACCTCAAAACCCTAAATTCTAGTCCCATTCTTCAACATCTCAATCTTGAATTTTAACATTTGAAAACCGTTATGATGTTATATTCTTCCACAACTAAAAAACTTCAGCTTCGTGTTTCGATTTCCTTTCTCAATTTTTTTCAACCAAATAATATCTAACGAACTTTAAAAAATGTTTACTTTCATATATATATATATATATATATATATATATATATAGTTGAGTGTTAAAATGACCACGAGTGACGCTATTTGATTTATATCGGATTTGAATTAATTCGAGTTTGAATGAATTTGTATAAAATCAAATAATTTAAAAATAGATTAATATTAAATTTGTTAGTAAATTTTGATTCAATATGTAAAGTCATATATGAATTTTGATTTTGTGTGTTTTTATATATGAAATTTTAATTTGATTCAATTTTCACAAACCATTAACAACATTGTTAAATTAACTTCATTTTACATTCATATATTACATACGCAAACAATTATATTAATCCAATATGAAAATAAATTTATGTATTTATTTCTTTAAATGTGTATAGTTGAATGAGAGTCAAAGTTTCACACATACATATAAATCATAATTCAAATTTCATGTGTATAACCACACAAAATCAAAGTTTATGTATCAAATTACACATTAAACCAAAATTCATTTATAAATTTAATATTTATCCCTTTTAAATTTAGATAAAATTATAGTCTTAATTGCTCCAAACTTCAATGGATTTGTCATTTCAATTTCATGATTTTATTCTTAGACTCGAGATTAAAATCAAATTAAGCACGCATCAAAATTCAATGATGAATGAGTAAAACAAATCGAAAACCGATATACATTATGGTATTTGGACGGTTTTTAAAATATAAATTAATAAATTAGGATTACTTGAATTAAAATTTATTTTTATTTAATTTAAATTTATTTTTTATCTTTCTAATTAATTTAATTTTTTATATTTAAAATAGTGAAAATAATTTTAAAATACTACATAAAAGATATTATTAGAAAATATTATAGTAGAGTTATTGATTTTTTTTAGTCATTTGAATTCTTAAAAACAGGACTAAATTCTAAATTTTCAAACCATACATAACTTATGATAATTTTTAATTTTGTAATATTATATAAAAAAATCTTATAAACGAACATGTGAGAGAAGAGAGAAAAAAAAAGGGGGGGGGGGGGGGAGCGTTCTGCGTCCAATGGGCCACGCATAATTCCGCATCGGAAGGTGGAAGAAGGACAAAACATTGCTTCAAATTGTTGGAAGCACTTGCAATGCTGATCCAATGGGTAGTTACCATAACTTTCCCTATACCATACCTCAAATTATATTTTGCTATTATATTTAATTTAAATATCGGATGCTTTAGATTTTGTGTATTTAAATTGGAGAACCACCATTTTTAATTATATGTTTGAATTTTAAAATTTTAGTATTAGGCAAAATTTTAACTCTATCAAAATATTTCGTCTTTTTTATTGTATAATTATGGGTCATTTTCATATATATATTTGATGAAAATGACGTGGATATAGGTGATGATTAGGATAAAAATAGTTTTATATAATTTATTAAATTATTACCCATTTATCCATTTATTCCTTGAACTCAAAACCCATTTTCTTCTCTCACTTGAACATCATTTCCACCTCCTCCAGCTGGTAAGATCACCCATGTCTTCAATGCTTTTAAAGAATTTGGTTTTAATTGCGTTAGTATCGCGGAAAAATCTCATGTGATGGCACGATGATTAAAGATATTTACTGTCTCAAGTATGATTTGAGTTAGAATCGCGTTAATCATAATTTTTATTCGAGCTTTGTCTTATTTTTATAATTCACCAAAAAAATAATTGAGACGGAAATGATGATACCAAATTCACTTAAATAATTGGAAACATGGGTTACCAAGTTCAATTGTGAGAAGGATATAGGCTTAAAATGATGAAAGATGATTTGAGTAAATGGGTTTGCTATCATTCAACATGCTAGTTTAGAGGTGCGGTAGAGTTATGAGTTCAAGTTTCATTGTGTTTTTATAATCGTTGGATAGTCTAACAAGGCATGTTATGACGAAAGTATAATAAGTTAAATAAAATTATATAAATCATTTTTTTTATCTTAATCATGATTTATTTTTAAGTCATTTATATCAAATAATTATATAAAATGTTATCACCATTTAACAATAAAAAATATGAAATTAAAAAAAAAACTATTTTGCTAAAAAAAATTTAAAGCTTAATGAAAATTTTTTAAAATATAAGATCTAATTAAAAGTTTTAAAACTTTCTAATATTAATGAGAAATTTTAAATATTTTATGTGAGCTTAATTAAATTTTAAAAAAATTAAAAGGTATAAAAAGAATTTAAAAAAAAAGAGAGGTTTTATTAAAATTTTCTAAAACAGTTTTAAATTTATATAATTATATAATATGTAAATATAATGCATTGAATGTTAAATACAATATGGGGAGGATTGCACACACATATATATAGTTTTATATTCTTTCATATATTTTTTATTAATATTTTAATAATTTAATCATTGTATTTTTTATTTATATAAATTATATATATATATTAAATTTAACATAAATTAAAAATCAAATATTCATTTTTATATGAAAAATTTTAATTATTAAATAAATACCAATAAATTTACATTTTAAATTAATATAATGAATATATCGGATCAACAAAATAAAATATAGAGTAGAATATATAAAAAAATTGGATGAAGTGGGTGTATAATATAGGAGGGAGAAATGATTGCAGCGCTATATGATGGAACAAAAAGGCAGCACGTTCTGAACCGAAAGAAAAAGGGCACCCCCACTATCTAATATAATGCTTTTATGTAAGAGATTTATGAGGATAATTTAAATTAAAGTTATTATAAACCAACATAAATTTATATTTAAAAATAATATATAATAAATGATAGAATATATGTTGTGAAACTAATTAATAAAAACACATAAAATAGGTGTAATATTAAAAGAATAGATTAAATTGTATGTAAAATAAAAGTTGAACACATGAAAATTACTACATGAATTAAATTATTTATTACAGTGTTGTTATCAGTCCTAAAGTTGTGTTGAGTTAATTTGTGACATCATCTCAATCAACAACATTATCAATATTATTAATATGTACGAGCTAATAAAATGTGCATAATGAAATTAAAACGTATAAAAATATCAAAATAATATTTTTATTAAGTGGTAAATTTAAAATTTTACTAACCCAGTTGACATGGATTTAAATCCTATCATACGGATATTTATATTGGTTTTTTAAATAAAAATATTAAAATACTCTCAAATAATATAGTTTAATTTTTTAATGTAAAGGAACATTAAAATAATTTTTCTAACTGAATTTAAATCCGATTGATGAGTGATACCAATTTAATAATAATAAACTCATATATATATATATATATATATATATATATATATTATAAGACTAATAAAATTGTATATATATAATATAACAAGGATCATACCCATATTTGCGTCAAGTGGCACTATCTCAGTTTTTTGCATTTATTTTTTATCCTTTAATAATTAGATAACTTATCCATTTGATTTAATAAAATTTTATCTGTATGCTTATTTATTTTGATTTACCCAAAAAAAAAAATCTAAGATAGTATGGATATATTGTTATTTTTCTCACAAATAATATGAAATAAACTTAAAAAATAATCCCAACCCAATTTTAATTAATATATCGTTATTTAAATAATAACAATTTTATAAAAATATACGAACAACTCACACATTGCATGGGATAAAAATTAATAGTATTATATTATTAACTTTTTAAAGATATACAAATATTATCATACACTTATTTATATTTAATATTTTTATAATGTAATGTATTTTTAATTAAGTTATTAAAAATATTAAAATTTTGGGAAACAACAAACACCTTGAAATTATATGTGGAAAAAAATCAAAAAAAGAATTCTATCCATTGGTTATCAAGGAAAATAATTTCTACGATACCATGTTATTTATATAAAATATTAAACTCCGTTATGCAATTTTTTATTTTCTATAAATATAATTTTGATTTCAATAATGAAAATAAAATACAAAATGTATTGGGAAAAATAAAAAAATTACATTTAAATACCAAATTTAATATTTGAAAATTTGTCTAAAAAATATTATTATATTTATATGAGTTTGAACCATAACCAACTTATTTGAAGTTAAAACTTTTATTTTCATAATTTTTACATCTACAAATCATTTTCGATGAAAACAATAGAATCAACATTTTATTTATTTTTTCTAATTTCCACATTTTTATTTTCAAAAAATCATTTTTAAAATTTTCAATCAAATTTATATTTTTTTATTTTATATGAAAATGAAAACAAAAATGAAATCAAATAAAAACTAAACTTTTAAGATAATTAAATTATTTCAATAAAATAATCGTAACACCTTTTATTTAAGTTGTTTTAAATACAATACAATTATATGATAAAAAATAATATTTATGTAAAATAATTAAAATGTTAAAATGGTATGACATAAAATTATAGAATAAATCCATAAGATTCACATATGTTAAAATTGAAATAAATATTAATATTTGAAATATAAAGTACAAAAAATATATAGAAAGGAGTACAGAAATCACGGAATTTATATGAAATGGTTGTTGAATGTATAAAGTCGTAAATGATTGCATCGATATTCGATGGTCAACAAAAAGGCAGCCCATTATCATTCTCATTTCGACATTGATGTCCCAGTGGCCTTGCTTTTTCCTCGCCACCCACTTGCTTCTGCCCTTTTAATTCAATAATTTATTGCTTTTGTGTTGTTCTGTTTGAATTTTTTTTTTTTTTTTTTTACGAAAATTCAAACATAAAATTATCGGGGTGAAACTATAAATATTTTTAATCGAAATTAAATTATAATTTTACTATAATAAAAATATAATTTAATTATTTTAATAGTTTATAACTTTATAATATTTAAAAGATTAAATCAAATTTTTATCATTTTTAAGGGGATCAAATTATAATTTTACTTTTAAAATTTTTAAATTTTAAAAAAACTTATTATTTGTGAAAAATTTTCTATTTTAAGAAGATCGAGACCCCTAACTACGCCTTTGAAATCACTTATTATTTGTTGATGATAAAGAAGAAGTTAATTCTTCAAATTGTGCCCAAAATTTTAAGAGTTGTTAATATAATGGTTACATTTTTTAAAATTATTATATGAAGCTAAGATTGCTAAAAAAAGGTCATTTTTTTTGTGACAAAGAAAAGTCAAATTATGTCAACTCAAATGTTTAAAAGCACCACACACTTTATCATGTTGTAAGACCTCAAGGATTTCATTTGGAGCCACATAAAAAAATTGTAAGCTCGATTTCCACGTTAGGTTAAGTTTGGCGAATTAACCCGCGACTATGTTGTGTTCTCTAAGTATATATCTGATTTCTCATTGCCCTTTGGATCTCATAATTCAACGAAACCTCCCAAGCGAAGTGATACCTGAATCCTTCAACTTAATATCGGTTAAATCTGGACCACATCAAGATTATTGATCTGGATTGTCGCTCGTCTATATCCTTTATTAGGTAGAACAAAGAACTCATACAGGATGCCCCATAATTCATTCTCAAAAGGTGAACAATAGGTCAAACTTTTTTTAATGTGTTCAAATAAAGACTTCTTAAATGTTGAATATCAAGTTTCATTATGATATTATTATTTTCTTTTCTTTTCGAGCAACATATGATTATGTTGTTATATGTTTTATTATAAATATGTCGGTATTCATCTATTTTTACTACAGATTGAGTTGAGGTGTGTGAAAAATCCTTATTTAAGCATTTAATCTATTAAAAACTTGTTGGCTCAATATTATTAAATATTTGACAATCGATTATAAAAAATAAATTGAACCAATTATTTTTTATTTTTAATCATTTACTTAATTAAACTGATCAAATAAAAAATTAATAATTTAATAGATTTAACCATCTTAAAAATATTGATTTTCTTAAATAAAATCCGTGGAATATAGTCCATGTCCTTAGTTGAGATGGGCTGCCAACCCCCCTTTATTTGTTGCACGAATAGAACACCATCTTTATGGTTGTCGAGTAAAAACTAGAGGCCTTCGGCTCCTAACTAAAATCGAGTTGAGCCTAGATTGGTGTCGTAGCCCATTTTGTGATTGAAAATAATAGAACATTTATATATTGATATTAATTTAATATTTGTAATTAAATTTAGATAAAAAAATATATTTTTGTTATCAAGCAGCAATGGTAGTGGATCCATTATAGCTTCTGATTCTATTTTAAATATTTTATGCGTTTTTTTTAAAATAAATTTATTATAGGTTTTGATCATATATATATATATATATATATATTGATACAATGCTTAAAATTATTCATAACCCTCATTAACCCATAAATAGGATGATATCGTGCTTTAGCGTACTCGAACTCACGTTCGTCCTTTTACATTGACAATAATGCATATACCAATAGAGTTAAGACTCAATCGACAACGATACTAAATTATTTAGAAGTCATGTATATTGCAAATTGATGGGAGGAGTGTAGTAAGTGAAATTATCGTACGTTTTCAAGAATGAAACTGTTTGATGTTGAAGGTGTGTATAAGTTATCACTAACTTTTACTAGTGAATTTTGTTCATAAATTATCTTAAAAAAAACCAAATATTTTTATACATAATTTTATAATGATATTACTTTAGAGTGGTAGCATGTGCAAATTCCTTTTTACTGTGTTGGTAAGCATGTGTGAGAGTTACTTCTTATCCTTCTCTTCTTTTGATAACTTTGAACCCTCGTATCCTTGTTGGTAAACCCCCTAACGAAATAAAGCTAAAGTAACCTAATAAAGCTACTCCCACCGGAGTATCTGCCCTTCAACGTTCCTTGCGTTATGTCTGCTCTTTCACTTTCAGTTGATGAATAAAAGAGAAAAATCACTTGGCTTACCTGCTTTTCTCCAATATTTCTGTGGATTCCCAAAATCTCCAAATTCCACATGTTGTTCGACTTTGTTTTGTTCTTATTTGAACATTAAATGTAGTGATCGTGATAGATCGATTGCATGCAATTTTTATTTAATATCTCAACTAGCTAAATATTTGTATTTAATAAGTAAAAAGGTTCAAATATTCAAATCCGAACCTATTCTTATTATCATGTTTTATATGTAGAACCTATATCTTAATTTTGTAACAATTTCTACGTCACTACATCCGGTATAATATAGGTATAGCTATATACAAAAGCTAGCCTAGGATTATCCATATGGTGCAGTGATGCACATTTAGATATGGTTTAGTAATGAAAGAAGCATATGATGTAATATTTAGAAAAAGTGGTGGGTCAATTAGTGAGCTGGGAAAAAAAGTGTAGAGGAATCTCTATGGAGTTGGCCTTCTGAAATCCTGACTTTGCTCATCTTCTCTTCACACCAATGCAATTGTTGTTCAGTTAGATCAGTCATTCTCAAAACCCTCGACACCACTTTCAGGTCAATCAGACCCATCAATATGTCCATCTCTTTCTCCACCTTCACTTTTCTTCTCCTTATGCATTTCTTAGCCCTTCTAAGGTCTTTAAGCTTCATCCTTTTCTGCATTCAATCCACCCAATGGCCTTATTAATACGAAAATCATGATATATGGAGAGAGATGATGACATGATGGTTTTGTAAACTTATTATAATTAGAGAACTTACTTTAGTATTAACTTTTTTCATGAGCTGAAGGAGTGTAGGGTCAACTGAGCCTCTTCTCTTCATCCCAAAGAATTTTTTAATGACTTGGCATGGTTTCGCCTTGTCTGCCTTGAGAAAATTCATGAAGGTTTGGATTCCATCCTCCATTATCACCACAAATGTTTCTGCTGATATTCTTGGCCCAAACCCTTCATCTCTTTCATCTACCTCATAATCTTTTTTCATATCAAAATAATGGAAATAAACAGGATGTTAATTAAAGGTATTATGAATGAAATAGGTTTTAAAAATAATGATTTACCTCGATATTCAGGAACCAGAAGCAACTTTGGGGCCAAAAGCCTCATCCTGGCATACACCTCGGGTCTACGCCCCTGTTCATAAGGCTCATTTTCGATGTATCTTTGTAAAAGAACTTGAAATTGTTGAAACTGTTGAGCAATGATGGCAGGACAGTCGAAATCTTTTCGAGAGGCTCTTTTATGTTCAAAGTTCTTATAGTTCCAGTTAAGAGCTTCCCAAGTCAAGCAAATTTGAGCAACGTATGCAGATTCCAGTTCATGGTATGGATTTTGTCTGATATCTGATGGTTTTTTGTTCATTGTCGCAAACTTGTGGACTATTCTCTCAGATATTGATCTTGGGCAAGCTTGGATGGACCTCAGTGATTCTATAAACAATTTCAAACCCATCAACCAAATCTACATTCTTCATATATATATATGTATATCAAGTTTCTCATAATTTTACCTGTTTCTTGGAGCTTTTGTGCACTGATTCTGTCAAGGAACATCATCTCTTCATCATATTTTTGGAACACAGTGTAGGATTCCCATTTGGGACAACTTCTTCTTGAGGAAGATGAAAATGGATCTTCAGTCCCTGAATCTCTGCAATTTATTGAGCTTTTCCACTCAGATGAGCTCTTTGATGTTGAGCCTATTGTGTAAGAGTCACCATAGATTGGTTCATTATCATCCTGCTCCTCACCTGCTAACTTCTTAGACTCCACTGTTGGTCCTATAACAAAAAACTTGTCACTTGAAAAATCTGTTTGCACCCTTTGTTTGATTCCTTGATTACTGAAATTTTCTGCAGAAACAAGCAGAAAACTATACCAGGCAGCATGAAAAGACGAAGTACAAGGATGTAATGTTCAGCAGAAACATATGAAGTACATCATGTGATAATAATCAAGGTTTAATGCACATACCATCACCATCTTCATCATTGTCCACATCACTTTTGTCCATTGGTGAGACTATAGGAGTGGGACCATCATCAAAATTGTCAAGTGAATCGCCATCTTTTGTTGGGATCTCTTCATGATCAAACAAATCTGTATCATCATCATGATGGTGTTCAGAATCTGAACTAGTTGACTGTTCAGTGTAACAACTTGCATATTCTTGATCCTCACTCGTGATGAGCTGATCGTCATGGACATCATTTCGAGGTCTTTGGAAGCTGCTGTCCGGGAGGAAAATAATTGATTCACCACCATGAATTATGTCAGCCACAAGGTGGTCATTTTCCACGCAGTTGGTCTTGTAGTTATACCTTTCAACACAATAATCTTCTTCTTCTTCTTCTTCTTCTTCTTCCTCAGAGAACATACTGTAATAATATCCATTTCGATTCCTGCAAAACAAACAAAGAACATAACACAATGAATGAGTGAATGAATGTATTTCTTCACCAACAAAACAGTGAAATTACAAGGACCTTTGGAGAAGCGAGTAACTTCCAACGAAGTAGAAGAACTTGGCAAGCAAAATTGATGAGTAGTATAGGAAGAGAAGGAGAAGCAAAGATGAGCTTGAGAGGTTGTCAAACAATATAACCAAAGCTTGCTTTTGCATGTTTTCTTGTTGTTTGGTGGTGCTTTCAAATGAGCTTTGCCAACAAATACTCAAAAGCTAAGTGAAGTCTTTGGTTCAGGAAAAGCAAAATCATGTGTTGCTTTCATTGCTTTCCTACTGGGCTTAAAGTGGTCTTCTTCCTTTAAAATGACCGATCTGTCCTACACAATACCAATCATTTTCCAAACATCAATTGCAATTGAGAGGGCAAATGTGTCAACAAATTATTATCTTTCTTTTCTTTATAATTTGAGTTTATATAGTATTATTCAATATAGATTGATTCTTTAACTCGATTGATATATACGTGGATCAAGTGCACTGAAACGTATTATCTTCGTATCTATGGGTTGGACAGAGACTAGACATTATCTCGATCAAACTTAAAACATAATTCAATTAAAATTTTATTTTTAAGCAGAAATTTATTGTTATTGCATTAGGGATTCAATATGACTAATCAGAATAATGTTATGTATCAATTGTAAAACGAATATAAAAAATAAAAATAAAAATAAAAATAAAAATAAAATATAAATTATAATACTAAAACCGAAAATAGTAGTCTAGAATATAAGAAAAAGATATCGTCTTATCTCAAAACCCTTAGAAAACACCAGACACCAAAACCTGATCACACGCATCTATAAACAAGCATGGCTTTTTTGCTTTATAAAAGAATTGATAATGATTACTTTTAACTTTTCCAAAACATTAAAAAACATAGAATCGTGTAACATAATATCTAATTCGGGGAGTTATTTAATGGAAAAAGGAAGTTATAAAGTAAAAAATTAAATATTCATGGGTGTAATCTTTTGACAGTATTTATAATTATTTGATGAAGTTATTCACCTTAATTAATAATTTTAAAATTTCAATTCGCACATTTATATGTATGTAGTATGTACTAGAGATATATTTAAAAAATATTTCTTTTAAATATATTGATGTGAATATATAATAATATCTGTTTATATATTAAAAATATTTAAAAAAAATAAAAAATCTAAAAATATACATCGAAATATACTGATATATGAGTTCATGTTAGTATAAAAAAATTACAATGCGAACTATCTTAATATAAATCGTAGGGACAGTTTACATGGATTGAGAGAATTTTTAGGTTGAAATATTCTTTGCCTCAAAATTATGAAATAGCCTTTAAAAGATGAAGTGTGGAAGTGTGTTGCAGGGCTTTTTGTCATGGAAATATCTCATTTGCTGCATGTCCTTAACTTGGTTCCCAAGGTTTTCCCAGAAAATGCTGTCTCCTTAGGAATTTTGTCTCCCACTTTTTTTATTTATTTAATAATAAATAATTTGAGGTTGTTGAAGTTGAAGACACTTGTTTTATCAAAGTGATTGGTTAATTATAAATTAAAGAATAATAATAGTTGCATGAAATCAGAAGATGGAATCACCCCACACCAGATTCAAAAAGGTACATGAAACCTTAAACCCCGGCTTCGGTTCTGCCCAAATATCTGGGCCATATTTGAAGATTCCTTCCCTGCACTTTCTTCCCCATTTTACCATCAAAAGAAGGGGGGGGGGGGGGGGTAAAGTATAGAGCTCTATGCAAATTCTGCATTTTTCTTTTCTCTTGTGGAATATTTGTCCAACTAGGTCTAGGTACCTTATCACATATCCCTACTCATAAGTTATTCTGGCTTGGTTCAAACATAAATAATTGCTGAGAAGAATAAAATGAAACACTGCCTTTTACACCTTAAAGGGGCCCTAATGTGGGTTTGTAGCACCCTCGCGTCGTGCAATGCATGGTTAGCATCTTTTGATAACAAATGTTGCATGTAAGTCAGCCTTTGGGTGCTTCCCTTGTTACGCATTCTGCAGCCATGTTGAAAGCAAGAAAATTGAGTAACAAGCAGTTAAAATATAGGAAGAGGCTTGTAAATGAGTCGGTTCAGTTGAGGAGTAAACACATTACATCTTGGAATGCTCAAACCAACAAGGTTAAGACAGATGTAGGGTTGTGGAATAAGAACAAGGTTTGCTGTGGTTGGCAGGGATTCAATGGGACAAATTGTGAGCGGAGGCAACGCACTAATGCTGCCTGGCTATGAGGCTTGCCTCTGAATTGATTAAGAATCAGGGATGGCAATAACCTTAACACACTTGAGAGGAAAATGCAGAGAAGTGAATGAGATGGGAGATAAAAAAAAAATGAAACAGAAGCCTTGTAAAGATGTGATTCAAATAGTTTGGTTGGGACATAACATCATCTGTCAAAAACTCATCTGAGTCGATAGGAAAAAGAAGGAAAGGTGCAAATCTGTCAAAGCCCATGGGCTTTACATTTTTGCATATACAATCTGACCGAACATGTTTCACTATTAAGGTGAATGGATTTAAAAGGTGTTGGATGGAATATATATAAATATACGAAGGGATGGTATGAAATTATGATTTCACATTATTCATATTTGATTTGTCATTTTTTTTTATTGAAAAAAGGAATATAGATGACGTGGAATCACATTTTCATACAATTTTTTTTTCATATAAATAAAAATATATATTCATAAATACATAATGGTTTAAATTCGATTCGGTTTAAAATATTGGTCCTAGTCTTTGTCTAAACTCATTTATATTTGTAATTGATTAATCTAAATACATTTAAACTCATTAATATTATATTTTTTTAAACTATAATTATTTTTATTAAATATTTATTAATTTTATATTTTTAATATAATTTTCTTTAATTAAATTTCTAAATATATATATATATTACAATTCAAAAAAAAAAACACATTATAGTATAATATATTTATGATATAAATTGCATAATATGCAAGACCCCAAACTAAGGGAAAAAGATATCAAAATAGTTAAACTGCTGAAATGTCAAACAAACTAATAAAAGATAAATTTTAAAATTAAGTACGAATTTCGATTTAATGTATAATATAATATATGATTTATTATATAAACTTGACTTTATGCAAATTGTATATATAAATTTATGGTTTTAGTCACCTTCCATAAAACTAATTGCATATACAAAACATATTCAATATGAAAATATTTGAATTTATTTATTTCTTTAAATATATACCATTAAATTAAAATCAAAATTTTATAATAATTATATCAATTAAAATTTTATAATTTACAGTATATATTGAATTAAAATTCAGATATAATTTTAACATTATGCATGACAAGCCAATTAATAAACTTGCGAACTCTGAAAGGGATGGGAGGAAGAAAGAACTACGACGATAAGATAAGCTTTGCTTTTTTTATTTTCCCTGATTATTTTCTTTTTGAGATCAAAACCTTAAAATAGTGAGACAACGTCAACATGCGGACAACAACAAATGAAAATGAAATTGCAATGTTCACCAAAAAGAAAACGGAATTGCAATTTGAAAACTCGGTATCAACATATATACCACTAAAATTATGATCAGATGAGATCCAAAGAGACAGGATTTTATTGGTAGGCATATTGACTGTCAATTCACCAACATCTACATCCCTTTCACTTTACCTTCATCTTAAAACTCCCCTTTTTCACATTGCTTATTTCGCGATAACTTCATTTTTCTAAACGAAAATTGGCATGGCATGTATGTATGGGTATAATTTGTTAACTATAAACGAAATCTTTTCGAGATTTATATTTTATGCATTGATAATTGTCGATCAATAAGGAAGAGATGGTGATGGTGATAAGAAAGTCATTTCAGAGAATCGAAGCTAGTGAAGGGTAAAAGAGAGAAGAGGAGGAAGTTGTGAAGTGCTTAAGGAGTTAAGGGTTGGAAAAAGGATCCCTTCAATATCATGTGTTGGGGTATATATAGAGGGAAGGCCCCCTTGCCTTTTTTTGCCACGTCACTAATAGCACGGGTGATTGCCCACTTGTGTGGTCGATCAGGTGGCAGGTCTGTTATACGTTGATTGTCGTCAAGTATAGTATCATGTGCGCCTACTCTGATATTCTATTTATTGAGATAATACGAGGTGGTTATATTTTTATGGTCCCATCTTGGAGATTGGAGTCACCCGTTTATAGCTGGTGGTTGATCATCAGATGGCTAGCCAAATGATATCAGATAGTGGTTGTTTGCGGGTATCACTCAGATCACTTCTCGTATTGCCACGTATCTCAACTGAGATAAAAGTACAACAATAATATACGTAGTTTAATTAATGAATCAAATAAAGTTACTTCATTAAAGATAAAATTTTATTTATTTATTTTTAAAACTTCTAAATAGTCGATATTGTAAGATTTTGTTGTAGTTGTATTCTTGGAATATAAAACCTTAATCATGCACCTATAAAGAAAGCAAAGCAAATTTGATATGCTAACTTAATGTTCGACTTAATTAGTTCATTGCCCAAGTTTTGACCTGGATTCAAGCACGTTGTTGTTATCATTCTATTATAATTCACCAAAAAAGAGTTAAATCAAACCCGTAACTAATGATAGTCGAACACATGGAATCGAACTGTTTCAAAACATTCTTTCAACCGCCACGTGAACGATTTTAATTGTATTCTAATTTTTTATGATTGAGAAATGTCTAAAATTTGGATATATTTACTTCCTTTTTTCTTTGACCAATGATCTTCCTTTACTTTATGATACAAAGGTTCATTATGGTTATCATTTTATTTGTCCTCCACCCCACATAACATTGTTTCAATGTTGAAGTGACATAGAAAGCAACTTTGGGATCAACCTTTTGGATTGAACCTATTTGAATTGGGAAGATTAAAGGATTTTAAAGCATTGTGGAAGAAGATTTAATGACATATGTGTGTAAAGTAGTGGGGGATTTGTAAGAAACATGACCACCTAACAACCTCCTCCACTTGTATTATTGAACCCACTGTCCTTGGATCCTTGAACTTGCCCCTCCTCATCCCTATTCTCCCCCAACTTCTCCTGACCCTAAATCTAGATTGGGAAATACATGTAATCTATCCTTTTTGTTATTATGCATAGAATCCTGTCTTTTGAGCCATTTTCTTTCCCCACTTTGTATATATCTCATGAATCGTATATTCATAAAATATTGTATTCATATATTTGTAAAGTATATTAATAATCTTTTTTATATTCATTTGTGGAGTAACAAAGACCCATATGTTTAACTATTGGTTTTATATAAAACTTTTTCAACCACTAAATATATATTCATAATGATAATATTTTAGATCAATATGATAAAAATATGAGATATCGATTTGAAAATTTATATAATCGATAAGTACAATTACTTTAGTGAATTTTTTTTTTTTTTGAAATGATATAATTATATGATACTCAAAAAAAATCCTAAATCTACCTCCTACACCTGGTTCATGCATGCTCCAAGAGACAAGGCAAAAGAGTTAGTCAAAAGGGGGTCAAAGAAGAAAGAAATTGATTGGAAAAGAGTGGTAAAAGTGGCTTTAAAAAGGATTAATAAGCTCTTAATCATGATTCGCAAATGTCGGAGAACCCACATTGCCATGCATGGCTTGGCCCATTTCAAGCTGTCCTCCTCCCACCTTCTTCTATGCACTGCATTTGCCCCCCTTTCTCTCTTTTCCTTCTCACTATACACCCAAAATTTATCTATAAATTAAACCTTTCAAAAACTCCTTTCCCATTCTCTCCTCCAATCACTCCCTTACTGAATTTCCAACATCCATTAGATTTTGAATTTGTATTTACTACACACACAAAATATATATAAATAATTCTTCTTTATAACATATGATGTTACAAGTAATAGATATACATATCCTTATCAGTTTTTTGTGGGTTTAGGGTTTCATTTGTTTCTGTTCCACGTGTTAGTTTCATTGCATTATAATGCTATTGGGAGATACCCTCTTAAACTGTTGGTGCCCAAAAGGATTAGGACATTTTGATTTCTTACCGACAAGTAGGATTTTTATAACAACTTGCTCCTAATCGTTGTGTTTTTGGATCGTGGCTCGTTCACAATTATAACCATTTGAGTATTTATTTATAGTAATAAAAAAAATTTATCGGTATTTTTTGAGCGTGGTTTTTTTTTTTTGAAAAGATTTTTCACATAAAATTTGGGTGTTTTTATATTTCTTTTCTTATTATTTTAATCATTCTACAGTTATTATTGACGTTTATTATAATAATTACGATATTTATTCATAAATACAGAATATTTGCATTTAAATGACTGTATTTTGGGTTTAGATAAAAAAAAGGTTTGAGAAAGAAAATAAGGTGATTGATATGGATGAACAAGTTGAGAAGAGTTTCCATCACTAAAAGTAGAAGGCAAACAACATGTGATGCCTCTATCTGTTGTTTCTTCTAAAAATGTCAAATAGTTATCTCTCTCTACTTAAGACTAAAATAGTACCTTATCTTTGGTGTCAATATTTTACCATACATGTGTCTATCTACTTAAAAAAGAAATAGCAAATTCAGACAAAAGGGTTTATGTCTATTTATATTTGTGGACACAAAGTTCAAACAGAATTTGATATTATACAAAAAAAAAAAAAAAAAAAAAAAAAATCTTTAAATTTTTATTTAAATGAATTGGTTGAGATGATTGGATAAAAAATCAAAGATTAAAGCTAGATTTAATATGGGATGCATGAAAACTCATGTCTGATTCATTTTGTTTAATTGTCGGGTTTTCTTAAACACCTAACCATGGCGCTTTTTTTTTTCCCTAATTTTGTCATTAACTAATGTCTAAAACATAAGTGAAGTCTATTAAAAGGAAGTGATTAGGATTATTGAACTAAAGTACTTACTGTTGTTATGCTTAATGACTCAAAAGTCCAAATGTTTTTTTGGCTCTTTAGTTGTCATTTTAATTACAAAGCACTCAAGTCTAATCATGTCCATTAATGTTTAATTAAGATTTGTTGCATGATATTGTCGCACTAAGAAAACTTGTCCTCTTTGTGACCTTAAATCAAAGGGAAAATGACAAGAAAAATACTCAATATAGTATTTGTAATTAGCTAGCTAATTGCTTGTACATGTATATTGAATAGAATTCCATTAATGCTTGTGAGTGACAATAAATTACAAGTATAATTTTTTCACATATTCTAGCTTAGGTAGGGGGGGGGTACAATATGTGTTTCTGATCACATTTAAATATGAAAAATATTGCATCTCCATGATCATATGTTTGCAAGGCAATTAAGTATAGGCATGGATGTAGAAATTAAGTCAAAGAGGACCATGTTGTTGATGAGTGGAAGCAAGCTAGTCTTTCAACATCTCCTTCTCTCATAAATTTGTCCAATTCATCTTTTGCCCCCTGTGCTTTTTCCCTCTGAAATCCCATTCATTCATTGTAATTTCCATCAAAACACTGTGAGCTTACAATTTGCATATGTAAATGAACAGGAAAAAGAAAACTACAGGAAGCACCTTCATTCTTTCCACGGCATCCGTGTCTGAGTTGAAGTCGTAATAAGTGCTTGCTGCTGTTAGCTTCATTGAAAGAAACTGTAACATTTTCTAATTTATGTTACAACTATACAGTATATATATATGTATACATAACACAGACATCTATTGATTGATTATCTCACCTCAACTTGATTCTGCAAGGACTGGACATAGTTGATTATCTCATCTAACATGACTGCCATGCCCATGGTCTACACATAATCAAACAATTTAGAGAGAATTTTTCAATGTATTTACACATGATATGTGTAACTGAGGGATGGGGTTAGGGAGAAAAAGCATAAAATGAACCTTGTAGCATCCTGGGACAATATCTTGCAAGCATCTTAGTCTCTCATTGATTTTCCCTCTTCTAACCTGATTGACGATATGAAAACATCATTTCAATTGGATATATATTTTGATATAAACAAAATGAAATAAAAGGATATATATTTTACCCTTTCTGCTAAACTGTGACTATCAGTAGCTTCACCTCTTCTAGCTCTGACATGAACCACATCTTTTGGTTTATTTTCTCCCTTTTCATTACTCTTTGCTCTTTTCCCTCTCCCCGAATTCTACATAGCAAAACCCAAATCAAAACCAAATCGGGAAGATAAAATAAAATATCGAAGAAAATATATAGAAATATATCATACATTTATTCTCTTGATCCAAGGGGATGATGAATTCCCATAACTACTTTCTGATAAGTCCAATGATTTTCTCTTATTGGTGTCATGGAATTCATTTCTAGCAGTGACAATGGATGAGTGAGCAACTGATATTGTTGTAATTGAACCCTGGTGGTTGCTATCATGGAAATAGCTTGGTGGGTTTGCTCTGCAATTGCCTGCGATTTCAGCTACTTGGTTGCTGAAGAAGGTTTCATTGGAGAAAGGGAAAAAGGTTTGGAAATTCAAGGCTGAATTGTCTATAACACTTTGGTTTAGCTCACCACCATATTGGTTAAGTGGTGACTCCATGGCTGCAGGATCAATATCCATGAAAGAAAATGATTGTTTAAAGTTTTGCATATCTGTTGTGAAATCAGCCATAGAGAAATTTGTGAGACTTTGTTTTTCGAACGGGTGTTTGGATAATGAGAAAAAAAAGTGGGACTTATATTTATAGAGTGGGATCAGTGTTATTCAATAATATACATGTGAAGAAAAAAAACATTTAACTCTTAAATTTTTTTAAAGGAAGGAATATGAGTGGACACGTGGCGGTGTTGGCTTTTGTTGTTTTTCTCTCTAATGGGTCCCATTGGGTTCAGGAGATATATCCAATAATGCATTGGGCCCACTTATGAAAGTCTCAGAAAATCTTTTTGAACTTCTTTTTTACATTTATTATTTTTGGAATTACTTCTTCTCCAGAATATTTCGATAGGAGAAACGCGTCCGAAGTCATGTTTGTTTTTTGAAATTATTATAATAATCACAATATTGATAAAATTAAGATTTAATGGATATTACGAATTTTTTTACATATAAAAATGAAAATAAATTTATTAATTAAAACTTAATTCGATTAACATGTATATTATTATCAATACAGGTGATATGAGTTCAAATATATTAAAACACATTATTTTTTATTGATGAATTAAAAAAATATATAAATAATTTTAAAAATTATGGTTCATGCAATGAGATTTTTATATTAATTTAATTTGGTTTTGTAATTATTAAATAAATGAATTCAGCACCACAACCAATGTTATGATTGCTGCTATAAGTGCACTTAGACATAAAACGGGTATATCAAAAGTATTTGCTTTAGTGGTTGCAAAGATGTGAATCAGCCGTGCAACCATCCAAATATTCCTACCCTCTCTTTTCTTCATTATTTTAATTATAAAAAATCTTAATTTGAAGATGCACTTATCATTTTGGATGTGTCCCTTTTATTTTTCAATTAAACACATCATTTTCTATCTATCCTCATAAATATAGATTTCATAACTTAATCAACATGATTGAGAATAGTATGCAAGTCTACCTTATACAAATATTCTTAGTTTACAATTTTTTTTCTTTAACAATAATCAGTCTTCCATTTTAGCCTTAGACTGACTTTTTGTTGATGCTAATTTCAAATATATGGTTTTATAAAATATAATAAAACAAATCTTTTAATATATGCATATGCAAATTTCGAGTTGATGTTTTACCTAATAATTTGAAGTTAAATTTTATTTAAGAAAAGCGTACAATCCTTGAATTTTTTTATCACAAAGAAAATTCATTTGATTCTTTCCTTTGGTTGAGCTTCGATTCAAAAATAGTCTATATTTCATATTATAAAGAGGCAGTTTGCTTTAAGTGTCGCGGTGGTTTATTTTTGAAAAGGATTTGAAAATATATTTTTTTGATAATTTAATTTAATTTGAATTTAAGAGTCGTTAAGATTTAATTTTGAATAAATAATGTCCGTTTCAAGGATTGTCGAGATTAGATTTTAAAAATGGATTTGGATCCAAAAAATTTTAAAATTTGATCTTAAATAATTTAATCTACTTCAAGAGTTCTCCAAACTAGACAAACAGAAAACAAAATTGTGAGTTGAAGTTGATGTTAGTTTTAAATTGCCTTAAGATGGAATGGGAACTTGGAGTTGCTTCATTTGGTAAACATGACAAAAAGAAAGAAAATAAATAAGGAGCTAATCAAGTAAGTGTTGCATCTTAAGTCTATCTGCTTCAAAATGTTAAAAAAATTTAGGTAAAAATATCATGGAGGTCTTTACATTAAAAAATAAATTGTATTTTGTTTCATTTACTTAAAAAATAAATTAATTAATCTCTATACGTTAAAAAAACAATTAATAACATATATAGATGAAAATTTTAACGGAATGATCAAATTGCATTTTTTTCTAACATACATGGGTTAATTTGCTTATTTTTTAATAGAGAGGCAAAATATAATCCGTCTTTTAATACAAAGGCTTCCTTAATATTTGTATATAAAATTCTTCGATTAAAAATTAATTAAATTAAATTATATAATTATTTAAACCACTTCAAAATTTAAAATTTAGCATTGGTCATCTTCCATTTATTTCATACCAAGGATTGTTTTTATAATTAAAACTAAAATTAAAAAAAAAAAAAAAAAAAAAGGAAAGAAAGGAATTTTTTTTATAAACACAGTGTATGTAATAGAAGCAATAGGGATTGGGGACTAAGGAGGATGAAAATGGGAGACGAACTAAGGTTATTTTCAATTGTAATGGAAAGTGAATTCAAACTCGCGTCCAACCAATGTGGGACATTTATGTGCCGACGTCTTGCCATTTTCAATTGGGTGAAAACTGACCAAGTTGCACTTGCATGGGCACCTTTTCCTTTTCCACTGTTGTTTTGGCCGATTCCTTTCATTTTCATCTCCATATGTCAACCAATTATATTAGTAAAAAGATTAATTAAAAGGACTACGATTTGATTACTAATGAGATCTTAAAAAACCAACTCAAATGAATTATAAATAAATTTGAAATGAAGCAAAATAAAAGAAAAAAAAAAACGAAAGAAGAAGAATGAACAGAATGCATGTGAGATGTGTGTTTGGTAAGTAGCAAAAGCATTTAATTGAGTTTCTGGTAAAGGCATAAATGGCTAGGCTTCCTTAACAAACCAAGATGTAATAATAGTATAAATCTATAAATGTAGGTATTGAAAGGTTCCAATTTGTGAAATTGAAGCCCTTTGGCCAAATTTGGTTATATAGTTTGAAAATGTTGATAGCTAGTAGTGATTTGGTGCCCTATTAAATAATGTATTTCACATTTGTTTATATACTATATGTTGTATTACACGTCGATAATGACAATAAGAATGATCGCAAAGCAATAAAAAGAAAAATAAAAACACGCAAATTTTATTGAGAAAAATCACATACAGATGGGAAAATTTTTTCACTAATGTTAAAAACCAAAATATAAGAGATTTTTTGCTATATATGTTTTTAGGGTTTAAACAATCTTTTTATAATTAACGTCTAATAGAATAAGTATAATCCTTAGACTATACAGATTCAATTGTGCAGTAAAATTCGGTTTTGAATCTTTTATCCTCACATATCTCTAATTTTACTTCAAATTTTTTAAATTAAAATTCGAATCACACCATTCTAACCCAATACATTAATTTTTTGGCAAACATTTTGCAGAATTGAAATGCATTTCGTCCACAAATTGAGAGCTCCCTCGAAAAGGATTTGTTTGACTTGGGAAGAAGATGATTAATTATAGGCCTAAGTCATTGGGACTTGGAAGTATGCAAGTACACGTTAGTTCCAACTTATGGGGACATTTACTGTTACAACCTTAGCTCTATTGCTTGGAAGAAAATAGAATGACAAAAAATGATTAAATTACTATTATCTCCCTATATAAGGGTTTTTTTTTTTTTTATTCTTTTTACAAAAACGTCACAGAAATGTTATTTATATTAGAATTTAATTACTTAATCAGATAAACTTACTGCGCTAAGGCTTTCCAAAAAAAAAAAATACTGAGCTAAGAGTCATGTTGTAAATAAATTTGTTTCTCTTATGTTTGAGAAGATGAACGTAAAGAATGAATTTTGATTTGATTTTATTTGTTTGTACATTATGAAAATGAAGTAATCAAACTATGCATTTATTAGTTAAAGTTCAATATATTTATATATTTAAGGAACAAATATGATTTTTAAGTTCATAATTATTTATAATCAGTTCAAGGTTATCGGTAAATACTCATGCAATAATTTTATTAATTTAAAATAATAAATATATATTTTTAATGAAAAGACAATATTACTCTTTCTATGAAACTAGAGGTGTGAAAGCTCGGCTCCCTCCAAAGGCCTTCCAGCTACACCCAATTCATGTCCGGTTTGGACCTTTTTTTTTTCAATTCACAAAGTAATGTTTTTTTTTTTTTTTTTTAAAGTTAGACATTAAAAATTATGAAATATTTCTAATAGTTTAATATTAAAAATAGGTCATTCAGAAGTCAAATAGTCCGACCCTATGATGAACATTTGTGTACCTAAATGCTTTTATCTTCTTATGGCCATTTTTTTAAATGCGAACTGTCATATGTTCTTATTAATAATGAAAGAAAACTAGTTATAAAGCAAAGGTAATACATATTCATGGAGAAACCGAGAAAAACAAAAAAGAAAGAAAACCAAATTATTTCCTCTTTTCTGCCCTAAAAATCTCTCCATGCAAATACGAGATCTCGGATCACAAATAAAATTGTTGATCCGGCTCAAGTTTGAGACATACATTTTTGCACTTTTGATGCATTTTAATTTTAACAATCAACGATTAACAATTAAAATTAATGATTAAAAGGCTCTTTTGATGAATTTTATTTTTTTATGATTTTTATAAAATTTTATAATTTTTTATGATTTTTATATTTTTTGTCACATATCATGTCGTGATTGTGATACGAAGTGACTTAATTGAAAAAATAAACTGTTAAAATTAATGGTCAATTGAATTTTTTGATGCATTTTTACACTCCAAATACCCAATTGAGTGAAAAAAAATGTAAAATAGATGGGCTTAATTAATTTTTTTTTAAACTTAAAATTTTTTTGATGCATTTTAAAAGCTTATGTACCCAATTGAGTTAATGAAATTTAATCCAATTAATGGGTTTGTTTCAGTATTCTACAAGCCCATACAAAACCATTTAGTACCAAAACTGACGGCCCAACTTTAAACCGAAGGTGATAACGTGACTTAATCACAATCGTCCACGTGTAAACTAAAGAATCGTGGCCCTTAGCGTCTCGCTATAAATTGTCATCTTAGGTTGAAACCCTAGGGTTTTTCCTGATCTGCGGAAAGAGAGCCTCTCATCACATTTTATTGTGCTTCTCTCTCAGGTACAGCCTTTTCATTTTCCTACACCTTGCTTGGTTGCCTAGAAAATTCAGCCAATTAAATGATTTTTTCTTCTTTCTGTTGAGGTTTCTTGTATAACTAAACAGAGTGATACAGGCTTTTCACTCTTTTCTGTTACTGGCGTCTGTTTGTTTGCTAAGAAAAATTGTAGGAAAGGGGAAAACAAATGCTGTTAAGGTCGGATTTGGTTATATAACTTTAATAATTTAATTTTATGACTAGATGTTCAAACAATGAGTTTTAGGCTTTGTTCATCTTTATTTATATGTACGAACAAATATATTCTTCATTTTCTGAGGTAATAAGAACATGGAGTGTTTCCAGCTATTATTTGAATATTTTTTTTTTCTCATTTTGAATATATTTTATTTTCTGTTAAATGTGGTAAAAATAACTAAATATTGAAATTTATGAATGCTGTTTTTTGTGTTGTCAGTTAATGTTATAAACTGTTAATAATCACTTTGATCAATCAGACTTATGCAAGTTTACAAGTAATGTATTGAAGAAGTGGTATTATTAGTAATTGGTTTAAGCATGTGATGTTGATTAGTATTTATTTATTTTTCTGTTAGAAAATCGTTCTTAAAAGGATGCGAAACATTTCACATTGAAGTATTTTCTTATTCGCTTTTGTATGATATCGACCTTGTTTGGAACTTTATCAATTATCAAACTTGTTATTATTGAATTTGAATTTGGTGTAATGAACTAGTCATAGATTGAACCATAGAATTTAAGGCTGAATCTTAGCTTCTTAAATGTCCAGTGAAATTACTAAGGCCTTTAAATTTTGTGTATGGATATTAAATACATATCCAATTTCAATTTCAATCTGATTTCTAATTATGATATATTTTTTGGAAAAAATTTTCAATGTTTTTTTATTAATCCCACAAAGCAGATCTCAAAGATGTATACATCAATGAAGAAGATCCACAAAGATAAGGATGTCGAACCAACAGAATTCGAGGAATCAGTTGCCCAGGTTTTAAAATGTTCTTGTGTTTGTTGCACTTTTAAAGCTTCCTAAAAAGGTCCAATCATGATTCAATTATGTTTGAATGTTTGTAACAGGCATTCTTTGATTTGGAGAATACCAACCAGGATCTGAAAAGTGACCTCAAGGATCTCTACATTAATTCAGCAGTGTATGTATGATTTTTTGAGATGCACTAATTCCAAAGTGATTTATGTATCTGGCTACCATATGATTGGTGTAATCTGTTTGCATTTTGCATGCAGCCAAATTGATGTGTCTGGGAGCCGGAAAGCTGTTGTTATCCATGTCCCCTACCGATTGAGGAAAGCTTTTCGCAAGGTTCATGCTAAGCTTGTGAGGGAGCTTGAAAAGAAGTTCAGTGGAAAGGTGAGAAATAGTCCTCCTCAAAGTTTTTTTTCTTTACAACGAAGTAATGAAGGATGGCAGTTTTAATGAAGTATGGGTTAGGCCTTTTGGGTTACAGTTTATTTCAAGTGCATTATCATTATGAAACTCAGTAACAATTTTAATATCCATTCCTAGCATAAGATACTATAATCTTTGGAGTTGTGTTCTTTCCAGACTAAAACATTGCAGTTCCCCTTTAAACAAGAAAATTGAACATATTTTGTCATTAACTGGCACGTCTTTGTGGTTTCTTTTGTTATGATAATGATGATTATTAAGTTGCTTGATTAGTATGTACTATGTGTTTTGGTTCTGAGTTTTAACTTGGTTTATGTATATTGATAGGATGTGATTCTTCTTGCCACCCGGAGGATATTGAGGCCTCCAAAGAAAGGTTCTGCTGTTCAGAGGCCTCGCAGCCGCACATTGACTGCTGTACATGAGGCAATGCTAGAAGATATTGTCTTACCCGCTGAGATTGTTGGGAAGCGCACTAGATATGCAATTGATGGATCAAAATTAATGAAGGTACAAAGTGCTGTCATAATTAGTACGCTGTTAAATGTTGATGAAAAGGTCTTAAGTGATGACTGAAAGAATTGTGATCCTTTTATATCAATACCTACATATGGTTCAATAGTTCTTATGAACCATGATTATTGTCATTTATTGAAGGCTAATGTTTCTGCAATCTTTTTCCGACACTTCATGGGCAGGTGTTTTTGGACCCCAAGGAACGAAACAACACCGAGTATAAGCTCGAGACCTTCTCTGCAGTTTACCGGAAGCTTGCTGGGAAGGATGTTGTGTTCGAGTTCCCTGTTACAGAGGCATAGACGAGTCCTTTTACAAGTGCTGTGACATCTTTCTTGTTTTGCCTTAGAAAAACTGCATTTTTGTTATTTAAAATTCGACATTATTGAGTTGCCTGAACAAGCAGAGATATACAAGTATCATGATGGATTTTATTTTATTTTCTTTGATAATGCGGTTTGACATTTAATGTAGGGATATTATGATTTTATTAAAATGTTTTTTGTTGGCTCCAAATTTAATCCTCTCATTCACTTCTACTTTTTCGGTACCGGTATTGCGTTAAATCTCCCAAATATATATAGAAACTCTGATATAATATATGCAATTCGATAACGTTCGGGTGTAAGCTTATTCATGAAATTTGATTTTTATTACAGTTTTTCATCGCCTACATTATACCATTCTAAATCAAATACATATAGAAACTCTGATATAATATATGCAATTCGATAACGTTCGGATGTAAATTTATTCGGGAAATTTGATTTTTATTACTGTTTTTCATCGCCTACATTATACCATTCTAAATCAAATATATATAGAAACTCTGATGTAATATATGCAATTCGATAACGTTCGGGTGTAAACTTATTCATGAAATTTGATTTTTATTACAGTTTTTCATCGCCTAGATTATACCATTCTAAATCAAATATATATAGAAACTCTGATATAATATATGCAATTCGATAACGTTCGGGTGTAAATTTATTCATGAAATTTGATTTTTATTACAGTTTTTCATCGCCTACATTATACCATTCTAAATTAACATACCAGTCATATCGACACACGATTGTTTTTGGGAAACCCTTTTACATTGATTATTAAAACAATTGTTCTGTACATTTGCTCTGGCTCTGGTTCATGGTAGAACATTTTGGTTCTCAAAAATCTCTTACATGTCATACAAGCTTTATATTTATTTTAGTTTTGAAACTAATTTTGTAATACCTAAGGTGAAGATCTATCTCTTACCATTTTTCTCATTTGAAGTTGTCTTAAACCCTAAGTTTTGTAGAAATTTGTATAAAAAAGTTGTTTCTTTGCCTAGGTAGGGATTTTTTCAATATTATTTATGGAAATATGTTGTGTTTTGGCTTTAATGGTGTGAGTTTGATGGTGATAGATGGCGAGATTCTTTTGATATTGAAGGTCTGTTTGCTTCAAACAAAATATTTTCTGGAAAATAGAGCAAGTCACTATAAAATGTGCTGATGCTGGTCAACACATTTTCTGTAAGTCATTTTACATTCCTCCGAAACACGGCTCCCTTCTTCACTCCTCTTTCGGCAGCCTTTCTCTGGCATTAACTTGTGCACTCATCAACTCTTTCTCTAATAAGTGCCCACATCAGGAAAAAAAAAAATTTTAAAGTTTTTTCCGTTTTTAAGATTTTGTTTGTCTCTTCACCCTTCAAGATGGGAAAAAAAAAACTCGAGAAGTTCATAAAAATCACGAGGATAAACGCAAATTTGATCTTAATACTTTGGGGTTGTTCTCTATTTGTCTTTTGCTATTGTTTGCTAAAGTTGCGTCTAGATTTACTTCTTGAGCCACTAGAGCAACGCTAGTGGAGCTCGCTAAGTAGCGGTAATAAGCTTTAGAGAGCAGAGTATTTCACCCAAATTCTCAATCATTTCAATTCCAATTCAATGAGTGACTTAAAATTTCAGTAGAAGTATTTAATCAATGAAACTTATCGAGGGTAGCCCAAAGAAGAATTTCCCAACCTTTGTTTATATTGGAAACGAAGGAGACATGGACTGATTCCCTCAAAATATTGGATTCTTGTTGAACATTGCACCATATTTCTATGCCATTCTTGTTTTGTAATGTTTATCGATTTATATTACTATTTAAGTTCAGCTTTCTAAATTAATTAATGAGATCCTTTTGGGTATTTTGAAAACATTTATCGTGTTTAATTCCGAAAAATCAATAAAATTAAGCAAACAATGGCTAATGTTTTTGGTAGAATTATGTAAACACCAAAAAAATATAATGCTTTTCATAAAATCAAAAGTCATTTTCGGAAAATAATATTCAGAAAAACAAAAATAGCTAAATGATGAAGCCTTTCGAAGGAAGGATTACAAGACTTCAAATGCCAGATGAGATGCAAGACTGTTCAACAAGCAGTAGAATTAATAATGCAGGTGATGACAGTGATTCAACATTTATTATCAGATCGTCCAACCCTCCCAATTGGATAGACTTATCAGTGTCAACCTCAAGCTACGACACTGATTTCAGTTATTTTTTTTTTTTTCTCAAATTCCACATAAATCATAAAATTCTACTGCCCATACCCCTGACTACAATCTCTAATCTCTCCTACCAAAAAATCTAAACCATCCCAAGTAAACCAGAGCTTCAATTAAAATTACTATATCAAAATATATTTTCAATCTGTAAAATTACTACATTATTATTTGATTCTGTTTAGATTTCAATAAATAACAAATATAGTTTCTCTTACGATTATTATTAGATTGAAAATTGAAATTTTCTATCATCTCATAATTTGGCTTTAGATGCATCTACCTCTTCAATTATTTTGCAGTTATCAAATTTTTATTTTTATATACAATTATTAAAATCAACATTTTTTTTTTTTTTGAAGTTTCTCTATAGCTGAACTATGGAATTCCAAGTTTCATAGTGAAGAATCTAAAATAATGTATTAAGTGGCATTTCAACTTTCAATTGATAATGAAGTTGTTGTAGAGAGCCGTTTTTGTTATTAGAAGTATCGCATGCATTGTTGGATACACTCTTTATGGACAAAGACTACGCAATGAGAGCCGTGCAAAAATTTCATAGTTTCAAAGGATATTTGACATTCTCGAAATTAATATAAATCTATTAACATATTAGAGTTTACATGCTTTAATTAATAAAAAGGAATGTTGATACTAAATAAATCTAACAATTTAAATTTATTCATGTATCTTTCACATTTTATAAACTTCAATTTGATTTTAACATATATTCAAAGTTTAGGATTTTGGTATTCCATTACAAAAAATTTTATATGACGTCTCATTTGATGATTGGAAAAATAAGTAGTAATTGTCTATTTTTATAAACGAGAATACGGTTGTTTGTGTTTTTACCTTCCAAACTACACTTTCTCTCTTACAAAAAGATAAAAAAAAACATAATCATACATTTCATTATGTTATAATACATATTACATTATAATTGTTTTATGATAGTACTTATCTTTAATATTTGAATAGATGGAGTGGTGGTTTGTATGGCACTAAATTTATGTTGTATTGTAAAAAACACTTACATGCACTTTTTTCAATTAAATGTAATTTGTGTGAATATTGTATTGGAATGATGTAATTATTATCGTATTACTATTATGGGTATCAAAATTCAGTTAAAGTATATTTATATAAATCTTAATGTAATATTGATATCTCACACACCTTCTGAAATTTATATTCAAACTCTTAATTTCTCGTTTTATAAAAAAAAATGAAATAATATAGTAATTGAATAAAAAATTTTCACATACTTGTTTAGATTTATTATGGGGCAAAACTTAGACAGATCCTTAGATTTGACTCCTTTCGTTGAATTATTGATTTCTTTAATCATCATTGTTCCATTCAAATAATTTGAAAAAGAAAAAAACAATGAACCACCATTGAAAATAAGATGATATCAACACTAAATATATCATATTTTTAAAGAGAGAATAATATAACCTTTACGAGAGAATTTGACTACAACTATAATTACACTGATCTACCAGAAGCTCATCTACCTTCCTCAATGGACGAATATGATATGGAATTCCTAGAATAATCTTCAACAACGCTACTTCCTGCCGAAACCTTTGTCATACCCCCATTGGTGCTACTTGCATTAGTATTTGTATTAGTAAAAGCTGAAGTAGATGTGGTCGTCCACCGCCCTACACGCCCTTGGATTGCTGGTTTACCTGGTCTCGGCAAGGTGAACGAATCGCTGGAAAGCATGAGATGAACGGAGTTCATGTCTGGTCTCTCAACAACAGTCTGTTGACAGCATAACAAGCCTAGCTGAATGCACATTGCTGCCTCGTCAGGATTGTATGTCTCGAGGGATGGATCAACTAAATCCAATATCTTTCCGCCTTGAAATAGCAGCCATGACTGTATATGAAAATGCCAGAATATTTTTTCAGAATCAGACTTATACTTCATCTATTTCTGCATGTATTACTTGGACTTGAGTATAAGTGTCAGATACGGTATGTCTCTGAAATGAATAGTCATTTTTTAAAAAGTTTTTCTATGTATTTTGGAGTATCTTTGAAGGTTATCTCTCTCTCTCTCTATCCATGTAATGGGCATTAAAAGTTCAAAAAAAATAAAGACTGGGGAGCAACATTTTAGGCTTATAAATCCGGAGATTCAAATAGGCCCTTCTAAGGAGTGGCCAATTTCACAGCACTACATATACAAGTAAAACAGGTCAAGAAAATTAGGAAAATATAAGATCATACTATAAATCAAAATAATCCATAATGGATACAGATCAAAATTATCTAAGCAACTGGATGAAGCACGCAACTTTGTTTATCTTCAATCTTCATATTAAAATTTCCAAAATATTTGTGGATTATTTATGATAGCACTAAACTAATGTTCCATCCACAAGTCCATCTAGACAGTGACTATTAAATGAGATTTCAGAATTTACATTCATTTTTTTTTTCTTTCAGAAATTCAACTTACATAGTTCAAGAGGTCTGCCTTCTCTGAACCAAGACGGCTATCATGGTTTTTTCTGCCACTTACTATCTCCAAGACCACAACTCCATAGCTGAAAACATCCGTCTTAACAGACAAATAACCATGCATGGCATATTCAGGGGCCATGTAACCACTGCAGGCAATAAAAGGGTTTACTTAATTGTTAATCTTTCTTAGCCAACAGCCAAAAGTATCCCAGATAAAACTTGAAAGAAAATTAGCCTAATACACTTAAAAGCAGCAATTATGATTAGAGAAGACTATGATGGTAAAGAAAATTAGCCTAATACACTTAAAAGCAACAATTATGATTAGAGAAGACTATGATGGGTAAAAGCAAAGAAACTACTCACTGGGTGCCAGAAATCCTAAAAGTATTTACATGAGTATCATCCCCAGGAAAGAGCCTTGCCAAGCCAAAATCAGATATTTTTGGGTTTAATTGTTGATCCAACAATATGTTACTGGCTTTGATGTCTATATGAATGATCCTTTGAGGCGCCTCTTCATGCAGATAGAGGAGACCTCTTGCAATGCCTGTGATTATCTTAAATCTTGTACTCCAGTCCAAGGAAGGAGACTTGCTCTTGTCTGAGAAGTTCAATAGCGATTATAAGTCTTAGTTTACCAAACAGATGATAAGACTTTGGGTTTACAAGTTTTGATAGCAACAGACATGGAAGGCGTTTAAAAAAGGGAGTTCTTACCAAAGAGAAAGTAATCAAGACTTCTATTTGGCAAATACTCATAAACAAGCATCTTCTCAGGTCCTTCTGCGCAGCACCCCAACAACATCACTAAGTTCTTGTGCTGGGTTTTCAGTAAAAGCTTCACCTCATTAATGAATTGTTTCAGTCCCTGTCTTGAATCCATTGCAAGCTTCTTGACAGCTATCTCTTGACCATTTGGCATCAAACCCTGTAAGATATAAGCTGTAATGAGACAATAATCTCACAACAGTCTCCAATCACCAACATTCCCTTACAATCCCAGCAAAAAGATAAGATAGCATATAATAGTAACCAAATATAAAAGCTGAAGCTCTTTGATAAAGGCACTGTAAGGATGGAGGCATTAAGATAGGGCTAAATAAAGTTAATTCCATTATATATATGTCTCCTGATGGTTTATGTGACATTGTTGAAACAACAACAGTTCAAGAGAGTAAACAGGTAATATAACTGGAAACCAACAAAGGTGGCATTATAGCATAAAGCTCCCACACGCAACAACATAACATGTCTGTCAGTGTATTACCATACAGTTGCATACGAGCAATGTGCTCTTCTGTCTTATGGAAAAATTGTTATTACCACACCATCAATTTCCAGATACTGTCCTTTTTGCATGTTTCTAAACAAATCCATATTCCTTGTTTCCACATCTTAAGATCAAGTTCCCATTCAGTAGAAGTTCTATAAAGATGCAAGCTTCCTATTAGGTCAAATTCCAATTTTCACATAGATTGGAATGCCATAAAAGGTTGAAGAAGCCTGAGAAAAATTTCCATTGTCAGAGGTTTTAAGTTGGGTTGGTCAGACATGAGATCTAGTTCAAGTTTTAACCCGTGTGGTAGCTATGAAGCTTAAGGCCACATGAAGCTCCTTGAAAAGCTCTCTTTCTCTATTAAATAACTTCATTGCTCGTAGATACTCAGGCTACGTCTTTCTCAACAAACAAATGCTCCAAATCGCAGATACGGAGAAAGCAAGAACCACCCTTTCTCATTATAGTCATTCTAACCTATGTTGCTCTGATCATTTTTTTAAGTACGAGGATATGACCTTCAACTTCAAGGATACTCAAAATATGTGGAAAATTTTAGAATAATCTAACCATACCCATGTCTGAGGTATACCAATACCGGACAGTCACAGACGAGTTCCAAGTAACACAGATTATAAGCAACCACAACTCAATACGGTTTTGTGTGCTTAACTTTTTATGATTAATGAGGCTGTGATGTATGCTTGCCTCTCACACTCATTTTCCATTATTCTGAAACCACGCCACCCTTTCTCCTTGTATGATCGACTCCTCTCTCCACATATTCTCCCTGCCTTTGAGTACTCTTACCAAATAAAAAATAGAAAAGTACTGAGATAGAGCCTTATTTAACTTTCATTGGCGTGTTGGAACTGTTAGGGCGAAGCAACTTGCCACATTGCATCCTGGCTCTAGAGACAAACAAATGCAATTGGATCATCAAATGCTTTTGATTCATTTTTTCATTAATATTATTGTATTCGTTCTAAGTTACTTTTCCAATTGTGATTATTTATTTTTTCTACAATCGATAACCTCATAGAATATTCTTTTTCAAAAGATATTCATAAGCTTTAAAATAAATAAATAACTAATTAATAATTCTATAAAACTTGCATAAAAGCTAAATATCTATTTTAGCCTGAATAAACGCTCCAATCCAGCCAAGGGGAGGCCCGTCAGCGACAATAAGTCAATAACAACAATGAGAAATATTTAAAAAAATAAAATTAAAGATTCAGTAGGAGAAAATTTTATATATATCAGAAACGTACATAAATAATAATAACATTGGGTGAATAAGTTCAGAGAAATAGTTGGTAGTTATCTGAAGCGCACGGAGTTAGTAGCAAAATTCACAATAACAAGAAACGTACCTTGTAGACGGGACCAAAGCCACCATGACCGAGGCGATTAAGTTCAGAGAAATAGTTAGTAGCAATCTGGAGAGCACGGAGTTCGAAGAAAAGGCCGTCAGTGTTGGATCCGTCGTCGGAATCGTCTTTTCCGGCGGATCCACCTCGAGCGGCTTTGAAGCGTTTGGCGATGCAAGCAGAAAGTTTAGCCAAGAATCCCATGAAGGAATTGGTAGGCCCAATGGAATAGCCAGGTAGAGCTGTACGGCAGAGAAAAGTGAGCATGAAGAAGAAGAAAAAGAAAAACGAAATGGAAAGTTCGCCGCGTTGAGGTGTGCAAGGTATATTATGAGGATTGACTGGTAATTTAAGGAAAGGGTATTTAACAGATTGTATTAGGTACAACTTCTCATTCATTGAACAAATACTTTATTATAAGACCTCTGAATTTTTTGTTAATAAGAAAAATTTCCTTTTGATGTTTAATTTTCTTTTGGTTTTGACAATTTTAAATTCAGTTTGAGGTCCCCCTTTTGGTGTTTGTCTTGATTTATAAAGTTTGTTTACACTTGGTTGCATCTCCATTTTCTAATAATTTTTCAAAAGTTAAAATATTAAAATATGTATATTAATCTTACCTTAATATTTATATTTTAATTAAATTTGAATTCAGCCCAAGTGGTATAATTATATAGAAGCCTTTACAAGGATGTGATGAGGGTAAAAATGTCATTCCAAACTCTCTAAGTACAACTCAAGCATAAATTTATTACGAGGATAATTTTTTTTAATAATCTTATCTGATCATATCTGTTTTTTTAATATGATGTTTAAAATTATTCATAGCTCATTCTCGACTCATAAATAAAAAGATGACGTGCTTGAGCGCACTCGAAATCATGTCCTCCAATTCGAGGGTGTATTTTTATTAATTTCTGTTAAAATAAAAATACCAAATTATCTTTGAATAATATAAATTTATTTTAATTATAGAATGATATTTTTGTAATTTTCTTAATTGATACTTGATTGATTCGTGACACCAATTCAATCTGAAACTTAAATAATAGTGTAGATATTTACTAATTTATGGCAAGGATAAAAAAAATTATGGAACAAATATATAAATATTAAAAACGAATTAGATTGAAATGATAAAATTGAGGTAATATTTTTTGAAATATCAAGCTTAAATATCATGTGTGTATATTTTTAAATGGTATGAAAAAGATAAAAATATCCTCAAAATAAATTTATTATTTTGTATAAGTAATGAGTGTTTTCGTAAATTTACAATTGAATTAAAATTCGAATGAGAATGGTATTAACTTGATAAAAATATTAAATGATGACATTGATGACATTAATCTCGAAATGGATGACAATTATTAGACCACATAAGTTAATCATACATAGAGAAAAATAAACAAATAAAAATATTAATTAATTTTTATAAATCTTACTATTTAAAAGTATATTTCAACCAGATAAAATACGATTAAAATTTGATGATAATAATGTGTTGAATGAAATTTGGTGTCACTAATATAATTAATCGGGTGAAGTTAGATCTAGATAAGAAATTTTTAGATATTTACTTTATTTTTGCTTAATACAAAATATAAACTTAATATTTTATTTAGGTTTATCTCTACATAAAGTAAGATAATTCAAGTATAATCTAGCTTGAGTTGGATATAAGAATCTTTTTCAATTGAAATGTATAGAAGATAACAATTAAACAAATTTTTCTTTGGCTCGACTTTTCGCTATGGAATTAAAAGTCAAATGCATGAATATAAGTGGATTTAGATATGTTATGGGTCGGATTGGGTTGAAGTAAAAATTTAGGTTTGAGATTAATTTGATTCGAAGAATATGTTCAAAAATTTCAAGTCCGATTCAAATTAAAAATGTTAAACTTAAGCTGAATATGATCGTATTAATTTTTTTAGATTATTATTTTTATATAAAAATAAATCTAAAAAATATAGTACTTTAAATTTACTAAAAATATTAAAATAAATGTTTTCCAACAAAACAAATTAAAAATACATTAAAGAATTTTTTTATTTTTTAATACATTAAAGAAATTTTAATTCCTCTAAAATGGTAGTAAAATTAACAATAAAACAAAAAATATACAATATCTAAATAATAATAATAAAATAGTAACAATATAATAATGAAATGGTAGTAAAATAATATAATAACAATAAAATAATAATAAAGCAGTAGAGAAAAAAGTTTAGGCTTGTTCAGACTCGATATATTTAAAAATGGATCATATTTTTTTGTCCAAATCAATTTTTCAAATTTATATTTTTTTCGAAATCCTTTCACTTTTTAAACGAATCTTTAAACTTAAGTAATGATCCGATCATATAATACGGTGGATTGCGAACAACTCCTACGGCAATCCATTTAGCAAGCACCTCCCAGCTATTTAATCAAGGTTGACTATGATGCATGCTCTAACCTTTCAAGCAACCTGGGAAGGGGTCGCTTTGGGAGACAATAATTTCACTGGTTTGTTGTTGCCCGCGGCACTTTTAAACGGTCTGGCTGAGAAAATAGCAAATAGCCTCGCAACTAACGCCAAAAGGTCATCATCGAGTGATCTCTGGTTTGCAGCAAGGTAGTGGGAAATTCTCTACCACTGGACCTGTTTTAATTAGAGGAACACAGACACTTTTTTTTTTTTTTTTTTAAGTAAGAGGAAGAGACTCTGTTCAATTTTTTCAGACCTGTAATTTTCCTTCATGTTAAAAGGCAGCGCAGTATGACTGCACACTTGCTAAACAACGTTTCCTCTATGCTGAAGATATATTATTTGGGCGGAAGAAAGAATACCCCCACCATGTATTCATAACTCTGTTGTCTGGGATGCTTTTTGGTGCATTTGTATACAAATTTAAATATTTTGAGTTTACCTTGAATATAAATTTAGATATTTTAATTTTAATAAGCTTAATATCACATGGTATATTCTAAAGGATTGGATGTATTACATAATATAAATATGTTTCTAACATATTTTAATTTACATATTTTTACACTAATAATATTATCAATACCAATTAAATTAAAATTCAATCAATAACTTTAATAAATTATGTGATTAATAATAGGGTTAGATAAGAAACATGGCAAATGGAGGACGGGAGCGAGAGATGCGTAATATTTCCTCTACGTACAGAGCTAATCGTCACCAATTTCTCCACCTCATAAAAACTTTGGTTGACTTTGACTTCATTCCTTCGTATTTGGATGCTTCCCAATTGGTGTTTCGAAGACTTTTATAGACTAAAATATGTTTAGTCTATGTATTTTCTTTTTCATATTTAAAATATAATCTTGTTTGCCCAACTAAAATTATTTTATTAAACTTAGATTTATTACAACAATTTTTTTATATGGCTATTAAGTAGGTTCTATTTTTCATTTCAAAATGCTACACTAATAATTTTAAAAGAAGAGTTTAATAATGTTAATAATTAAATTTAAATTTTAAATGAAAAATATGATTAAATTCTAACAAATAAAAGTAGAGGGATTAAATTTTAAATGTATAAAAAGTACAATGACTTGAAATATATTTTAACCATATTTATGTGCCATGTTAGAGAATTTTCAACCACTTTTCTTTGAGATAATGACATTTATGGTCCCTAAACTTTAGCAAATTTTTACTATGGTATATGTACTTTAATGTTGTGTTTGGGTGAAAGATTTAGAGTAAGAATTTCATTTTTGTTAAGGTTTTTAATATTTCAAAACTAAATCTACTTGTTTGTGTCAAAATATTATTTTTTCAAAATTTATATTTTACATAATATTAAATTTAACTTTTAATATTTACATTTTTTGTCAATTTGACATTTATTCCTTTTTTTAGTCAATTTTATTGTAACATCCACGTTCTTGAACCGGATTTGAAATAGTAATAGAGTAGAATTGAGAATTAGACTATATAACTAAAATAAGAAAATAGTTAAAAAATTAAGGATTAATTAGTAAGTGTGAGAAAGAAAGAAGGACTAAATAGTAATTTATCCAAATTGAATCATGAGTCATTATGGAAATTAGATTGATTAAGGAGGGGCAAAAGAGTAATTTGGTGGAAGATATTATTGGAGGCAATGTTTTGGGCCAAAGTGTAAAGTTGGAAGGCCCAAGGACTGAAAGTGCAATTTTGCCATTATTAAAGAAAGATATTTTTATAAAGAGAAATTGATAGAAAAGTCTAGAGAAATGATGAAAAGGCTATAAAAGCCATCAGCCATGGTGCTTCACGTTGGCCACCATTTTTCCACCATTTCAACTTTTTCTTTTCTTACAATTTAGTCCTTTTCCACCAAATACAAACCAATTAAGCTAGTTTCTTCCAAATTTCTTCAAGATTAGTGAATAAAATTGATAGAGAAGTGTAGTAGCTATCCAATTGTTAAACGAAATGCATCCCTACTTGTCTTGGAGGAGAAAGAAAATGGGAATTAGTGTTGAATACAAGTGATTAAGGTAAGAAAGTTAAACTCCTCTTTAAATACATGTTAGTTTTGGTTTAGAAACATAGATTATGATATGTTAGAATGATTTTAATGTGAATATATGTTTTTTGTATGGAATTGAAGAGAAAGAAAAGAAGGAGAATGACTCAATTGAAGAGAAAGGAAAAGAGAAGATCAAAGAGGGAAAGGAAGCTTTCTACTAGAGTAGTAAGTACTACAAGATTTTAAATTGAAGATTTTTTCTCTTTAAAGTATATGATTAATTGTGATAAAAATGAGTAAAATGATACGTTTAGTTATAAATATGGTGATTAGGTGTGATTAAATGAAATTTAGTGCAAAGGAAAAGGGAAAAATTCACTTCAAAACAGTTTGGACAGTAACAGGGGACTAACTTCGAAAATTCACCAAAAATTGTATATAATGAGTTAAGGGTCGAATTATATATGTAATTAAAGCTTATTGAGTGTAGTTTCATATGGAAGAAACAGTGAAAGAAAAGGAACTTCATATTTCGAGATATACTAGTTTTAGTGTAATAAGGTCAGAGTAGATTCGAGTTCCCCTGTTCTGACTTTGAAAAATTATAGAAAAATGTATAAAAATTATTAGAGACTGAAATTTATATGGTTAATTCCTTAATGAGTCTATTCCAATAGAAACAGACAGGAACATCATTTGATCTCTGTACTAAAAGATAGATAATTTTTAGTGAAGAAAGGTTGAAACTGTCAAGCTGCAGAGAAGGGGTAAATTGAAAGAATTTACTGTACAAATTGGCTAAAGTAAAAATTCTGGAAATTTTATGGTAAAAATATGATTGAGTCTAGTTTCATAAAAATCAAGCGGATTATAATTTTAAATTCTGTACCTCAAGATTTAAATAATTTAGTGACTATGACGCAAGTGGACAGCTTTGAAAATTAATGTGAAAATAAAAGTAAGAGGTATATGATGATGAATATATGAAAAAAAAAATATATGTGTGAGATATTATGTGTTTAAATATAAATATTGATTATATGACTAAATGGTGATGTTGTGGAAGCTTTTGAGAAAATAAAGGTGAGAAATACATGATTATGTATATGTGAAGAGAAATATAAATGTGATGTGTGAAATAATGAGAAATGATGAATATGAAGTGTTATGCCCATGTAGACAAGTTAAAACCATTGAGATAGTAGTGGCATGCCATTAAGGAACGCTAGCGCGCTTATTGTTCAGCACTGTGTGTGCTTATTGTTTCGCACTTCGTGTGCCTACTGATTTGTACTATGTGCGTCTACTGATTGCACTGTGTGTGCTTACTGTTTCCCCAGCACTTGTGTGCTACTGTTAAGTACTTCGGTACTTTCTGTTCCGTTTATCTGATAGGTTCTATAAAAGTCTATTATGGGCCAAGTGGATAAATAAGCTAAGTGAGCTATGGTTAAGAAAGCTATGATGACTAAATTGTGAAAAGTAAAAGAATGTGCAAATTATTACATTGAGGTAAAGAAATGATAAATACATGAAAGAGAAGTACTATATGTGTATGTGTAATTATATGTTGATAATTAAGTGAAATGACTAAGTTGTGAAAAATGGATAAAAATGTAAAATCTACCGTTGAGGTAAGTTGGAATATGAGGATGAATGTGTGTTATGGTGAAATTATGGTAAGTTAAGTGTTACATGCAAGAAATGTTAGAAATTTTATACGCATGAGTAATTAAATGTTTGATAAAATTAAGCAATAAATAAATAATCATCTATTATGCTTGTAGTGCTTACTAAGCCTTCACCGGCTTAACGCGTTTATTTTAACGCGTAGGTACAAAAACTACGGAAAGCTAGAGTCGAGCAAGGGACCTCTCATCACATCACATCACTTTTGAAGCTCAAGTTTAGGTAATTTACTTTGAAGAAAAATGACATGTACAAATGATATACTTAAGTGTCCCTAATGAACAGGTTACTAATATTATTTTGAAAATTTACACGAATTGAAAGAAAAATTTTATTATACTCGTTTTTAATTCTCTGACACTGTGTGTAATACTCTTACATCGGGTTTATACGTGTGAACCGGGTGTAGGGGTGTTACATTTATTCTTCAATCTTTAAAAAAAAATCAAATTTGTGTTTTTGATAAAAATATTTACTAAAACATAAATTTTTAAATATGCCAGTTTGTATGGTAAGCCATAGGTACTTCATGCTTTTTTTTTTAATTATATAGATTTTTTTATAATTTTTGGGTTTTTATTTTTTAATATTTTTATATTTTTAAATTATTTATGGGCAAACTACGAAAATAATCACTTTTGTTTGCCTCAGGTTACATATTAGTCACTTATATTTGAAATGTTACGTTTTAGGCACTTATGTTATTATTTTGTTACGAAGTGATCACTCTGCCGTTAAGTTCCGTTATCTCCCTAACGGTAATCCTACGTGACAGTCCAACTAGATTTTAAGTGCCAACTTGGATTTCCAAATGAGATGAGAATAGATTTTTAACTAAATAAATTTAATTAATTAAAATTTTTAAACCTAAACCTATTTCCACACACCTGTCTTTTTCATCTTCATCATCTTCCCTTTTGATTTCAACATCTTTAATTACAAATCTGTCTCAAAACTTGAATCTTTGAAATTATTAACCCAAATAAACTTAACAGGAATAAGATATTGGAATCAAATATATTGAATCTTTGAATCTTTGGGTTAATGGGTTTTAAAGATTCAAGCTTTGAGACAGATTTGTAACTAAAAATATTGGAATTAAAAGGGAAAAAGATGAAGATGAAGATGAAGAAGAGAAGTGTGCGGAAATGGGTTTAGGGTTTAAAATTTTTAATTAATTAAATTTATTTAATTAAATATTTATTCTTATTCCATTTGAAAATCCAAGTTGGCACTTAAAATCTAGTTGGACTGCCACGAAGGATTACGGTTAAGGAGATAATGAAACTTAACGACATAGTGATCATTTCGTAACAAAATACTAACATAAGTGACTAAAACGTAATATTTCAAACATAAGTGACTAAAATGTAACTTGAGGCAAACAAAAGTGACTATTTTTGTAATTTACCCATTATTTATTGATGTGTCATATAATACAAATAGTGTCATGTCAACATGAAGTACACTTGAACTGCCACTTGAGTTGCCATGTCAGCATTGTTAAAATTTTAATGTTTTAGTTAACATTTTTGTTAAAAAAAAAGACAATTTAACTATTTTTAATAGATTGATGACCAAATTTAACTTAAAAGAAAGAATAAAGGTTAACTTAACAAAAAATGTAAATGTTGAGGACTAAGTTTGACATTGTGTCTATATCTGTTCATGAGCTGGACTACTCAACCAAGTCCAAAGGCTTTTTCAAAATTTGAAAGGGTTTGAAAAAAAATATTAGGCTCGAAAAATAAGTTTAGATAAAAAAATTCGATCCGTTTAAAATATGGGTCATACTCAAGCTTAAACATTCAAAGCACGAACTAGCCTAGCTCGACCCGCTTTTAAGTTTGTAATGTTTTATATTATGTTTTTTTTATATATTATATAATTTATAATACATAAAATTAAATCTATAGTAATACCTTGGGTTTTTTACTATTTTAATACAAAAAAATATGTATATATCAAAATAATACCCCGATCTCATTAATTACCAAAATAGTATGTTTAGTTAGGTGGAGAGCTTTCAAATGGCGGCATCAGTGAATTTTTCTGACACAATTTTTTTTTATATATTTTAATTAAATTTATATATTTAAAAATAAAAAAATAATATTATATTAGTAGAAGCTTTTGAAATGACGACACTTAAGGAAAAAAGTATACATGCAAAATATATGGAAAAAAAATACCTGACACAGATGGAGGGTTTTGAATTGACGGTACCTTTGGAGGGTTTTTTGTCACTTGTTTGGCCCTCATTGTGCCGTGTGTGTGCGTTTGTGGGTGTTTTGCGTGGCAAAATTTATTTTGGGGGTTGAATGACAGTAATTTAGGTGAGGGTTTTATTTTGTTATAAAATAGGAGAAGGGAGGGACCAAACGGGTATCAGAGAAGAAAGAAAGAAAGAAATAAAGAAAGAAAGAAAGAAGAAGGAGAGGAAAGAAAGAATGAGAGAAATATAGTAATTTAATTTTGTGTTTATTGTGAAATTTATTTTTAAAATTATTTAATTTGTTAGTTAGTAATAGTAATTTTAATTTTATTGTTTAATGTGATTGATTTGTTATTATAATTTTATTTATTTAGTAGGTTGATTAAAAAAGTAAAAGGTTAAAAGAAAGGTAAATGTAAATATTTTATTGATAATTTAAAGTTATATTTTGTTTAGTATTTATTTGTTTTGTTTAATTTAATTTTTAATTAATTTGTTATTTAATGTTTTTATTTAGTTGAGTAAATTAAGATGAGAGGAATAAAGGTAAGTTTGGTTATTTTTAATGTAAATTAAATTAAATTAAATTAAATTTATTTTATTTTATTAGTAAGTAATTTTATTTTGTTAGTAATAGTAAGTAAGTAAGTAATATAAATTAATTTAAAAATTAAATATTAAAATGAGTTATTTATCAAAATGGTACAAAATAAATATTTATATATTAAATTGATATATCCACCACATTTTCGTAATTAATGGTGTGTGGATACCATTTTGGTATATAAATATTTATTTGTACCATTTTAGTAAATAACACATTTTGGTATTTAGTTATTATTTTTGTATTATATTGGTAAAAAATAATAAAAGTTGTAAAACTTAATTACTTATGTATCGAACTAATTGATAATTTTTTTTCAAGTTGCAAAATGGATTCATTAATTAACGACGAACGTCTCCACATAGCAAAGTCGGTGAATGAGGAAACACACCTAGCCAATATCAATGTAATAAAATTATTATTTGTTCTTTATATTATTTACAAAATTATTATTTGTTTACAAAATTAAATTAGGTTATACTAACTATTTCTGTAAATTAACATGGAGAGCTCCAGTACCGTGCATTGAGGGGTTGACATAAAGAACGAATAATAATATTATTACATCGATATTGACTAGGTGTGTTTCCTCATTCATCGACTTTGTTATATGAGGAAGTTGGTCGTTAATTAATGAATCCATTCTATAACTTGAAAAAAAATTTATCAATTAGTTCGATACATAAGTAAATTAAGTTTTACAATTTTTATTATTTTTTATCAATATAATACAAAAATAATAATTAAATACCAAAATGAGTTATTTACTAAAATGATATAAAATAAATATTTATATACCAAAATGATATTCACACACTATTAATTACGAAAATGTGATGGATATACCAATTTAATATATAAATATTTATTTTGTACCATTTTAATAAATAACCTATTTTAATATTTAATTTTTAAATTAATTTATATTACTTACTTACTTACTTACTTACTACTACTAACAAAATAAAATTACTTACTAACAATATAAAATAAAATAAAATAAAATAAAATAAAATTAAAAATAACCAAACTTATCTTTCTACCTCCCCTCTTAATTTACTCAACTAAATAAAACATTAAATAACAAATCAATTAAAAAATAAATTAAACAAAATAAATAACTTAAAATAATAAATACTAAACAAAATATAACTTTAAATTACCAATAAAACATTTACATTTATCTTTCTTTTAACATTTTACTCTTTTAATCAACCAACTAAACAAATAAAATTATAATAATAAATTAATCACATTAAACAATAAAATTAAAATTACTATTATTAACTAACAAATTAAATAATTTTAAAAATAAATTTCACAATAAATACAAAACCAAATTACTACCTTTCTCTCATTCTTTTCTTTTTTTCTTTCTTTTTTGGTGCCCATTTGGTCCTCCTTTCCCCTATTTTATAACAAAATAAAATCTTTACTTAAATTATTATCCTCCAACCCTTAAAATAAATTCTACCATAAAAAACACCCACAAACAAACACAACATAATGAGGGCCAAACAAGTGGCAAAAAACCTCAAGGTGTCGTCATTTCAAAACCCTTCATCTGTGTCAGGTATTTTTTTCGTATATTTTGCATGTATATTTTTTTCTTTTGGTGCCGCTATTTTAAAAGCCTCCACTAATATAATAATTTTTTTATTTTTAAATATATAAATTTAATTAAAAAATAAAAAAATTCATGTAAGAAAAATTCACTAGTGTTGCTATTTGAAAGCCCTTCACCTAACTAAACATACTATTTTGATAATTAATAGGAGTATTATTTTGATAGATAAATATTTTTTTTATTAAATTAGTAAAAAACCCTAATACTTTATACTATTATAATGTAAATATTAAAAAAATTAAGATAATTAAATATGAAATTTTAATTAAAAATTTTTTTATAATAATTTAATATTAAATTTAAAAATAATATAATATATATTTTAAAAAAATAATATCAACGAGTATAAAATGTGTTTTGATTAGCTATGTATAAATATGGCAGGCTTGGGAGAGCGATTAACCCAAAAAAGTTGAGGGGGAAGGGCAGGCAGTGCCCCTTCCCACTGTCCACATTCCCGCACAAACCTTTTTTTAGTACAACCAAAAAAATAAAATGTTAAAATCGTTCTAATTTGGGTTAGGGATACCGAAACCCTGCAGCCAAACAGTTATAAAAAATGGAGTAAACATGTCGAAACAAGAATTTATGCATTTCCATACTTGCCCCTAGCAGATTGTAGAATGACTTTTCTCTTTGGTACCCTGTCCCTTGCTTCTCGCCCAATCCGCCGATGACTTCATTTCTCACACCTCATGGTTAACTGACCGGAATCCGTCCTTCTGACAAACCTTATTTTACTAACCAGTTAAGAAAAAGTAACGGAAGGACATATTTAAGGTGAAGGAGATGAGGTCTTCGACGGAGAGAATAAACATAGCCGCGAGTGCGCAAAAACTTGATGTTGATAATCGGATCTCTCTCCGCTATTATTACCGGATCGCCGATAATATTCTCAAACAGGTATATTCTCTTATTATATTTATTTATTTTCCCGTAGAATTAGTTGTAATATATAAATGTGTTGTGCTGATTGTGTTCCATAATCTGGTATTTTTAGTTGATTAAGGTGACTTAAGTCTCGTTTGGAGGTTGCATTTTTCACTTGCATTTTGCTCTCTGCTTTTGCTTCCTAATAGTTGCTAAATATTAGAACAAATAACGCGGAAGTATGATCATTAGTGATTTGAAAAAGTAATAGATCCCGCGGTGAAAGGTCTTTTAAAAGCAGAAAAAGGAAGTGCTGATCTGAATCCGAGAACATAGTAGCCATAGTATAGATACTGTGTCAGGGCTCAGATAGCGCGGGAAAGTGTAACCACATGAAGGATTAAATTGGAAAAAGCTGAGATATGATGCAATTTTCATTGGGAGGGAAAACTTGGAAGTATTCTATTGCTGTCATTGATAAAAGATACCGATAACTTATATTACCTGGATTCTTCATTTTCTCTAAAGTACTCATATACCATTCTTGTGTCTGATATATGTTTGGAGTACACAATTCTCAAAATACATGGAAAAATTTAAAATAATAAACATTCCTGTATTAAACACATGCCTGTATGCAACTCAACCTTGAGTCTGGGTAGCATAGACGGTTGACATCGTGTTTCAACTACGTTTTTATAGCTTTGCGTTCATGGTATACTATTGATCCCAAGGTACTCAATTAATCTGGTGTAGTTCTATTAACTCTGCACTCAGATATGTATTCTCTTCTCTTTCTGTTGTATATTTTGATGAATCAGTGAGAAATAGATATTTCATGATAAGTTTTGTCGTCATGATTAGTCAAAGCTATGAATAATCTCTGTTTTGACCCCTTTGTAGGTTATAGTTAGTATGAGATATAGTAATAGATAAGGAAGTCTTTGAAGTGAAATTAGTGTACAAAGAGCAGCCAAGTTTTTTATTTGTGGCAAAATTGTTAACGTTATTGTGACTTGAGAAATGAATTATTTTGCACCTGCGCAGAGGATTATTATTGTATTTGGAATGGTGATGGCTTCTTATAGTTCATTCTTTTGGGTATAATGTTTTTCTAATTCCTATCGCTTCCTTAGATTCTCGCTTAGATTATGTTAAATGTTTGGCTGCTCATGCAGGCAGTTTTAATTTTTCGAATAATTAACATCTTGTTTTGAATGATCTGGCTTTTTCTGATGTACTGACTGCTCTCTAGGCTGATATATTTCGAGCTGAGAAGAATATTATAGATCTATATATCATGCTTCTAAGGTTTTCAAGGTCAGAAAATTGCCCTTCATTTAAAAAAAAATAAATTTCATAATATTCCTTTGAAATGCATACAAAGCTACATTTTTCCCTATCTCACTCTGTTTCTTCCTTCAGTTTGGTTTCTGAAACAATACCTTGCCATCAGGATTATGGAACATCTCTAAAATATCAAAAGGTTTACTTGAAAAAGGTAAAAACTGTCTCCCTCCCTCTGGTTACTATTCTAAATGTTTGATGTGAAATTTGATTTCAAATTCTTGTTGTAGAGGCTAGTGAATGCCTTGACTGAGCTAGAGGATTTGAAGCCACGGGTGCAACAAAAGATCAATGAATTAAACAGAATATATACTTATCAAAGTACTTCATTAGAGCAGTCTGCTGTGAAAAACCAAAATTTGACATTCTATGGTGTGACAAAGGTACTGTTAGTGCTTCTAAATTCTGCTCATGAAGTGCTACTTCAATTTCCTTTTGACTGCTTTTTTATCATCCTGTAGTATAGGCTGAGTTAGTCTTCTTTCATGATTATAGCTACACAGTTTCTGATTTGTTCTTTTACTCTTGTAAATCCAGCCTTGATGATCAAAATAAATTCTGTTTTTACCTGCAGGCAGTCAGACCAGCTGCACGAGAACTTGATTATTATGGTTCAAGAACTCAGCCACTAATGTTGTTTCGGAGAATGTAAATTGTTTTCTTTATTTTAGTGATTTCCCACTAATGTTGCATAGAGTTCAGAACTTTAAGTCTTGAAGTGACGTTTTGCTTTTTTTTCCTCAATAACATACTATATTGGTCTTTTTCTATCCTGTCGCTCTTCTCACCTTCTTTTTTATGTTTAACATCTGGATTCTACAATATACAAAAAATTATCCTAAATCTTTGGTCTTACTGTCAAATAAGCCTTCATAATCTTTAAAATACAGACAAATAGTAGTAAATTTGTAAGGTAAACTTCTATATTTCATCCTAAATCTTTCCCCGATGGAGAAAACATTTTCATTGTTATTGAAGCAGCATCAAACTGCATAAAGGTTCTATTCTTTTTAACTGTTGAACTGGTTCTTATTAAATTTAAAAGAAAATTAAATGTGAGAAACGTGCTTTAGGGCATTGTAAAATGCTAATTTCTGTATAAAATGATTTCTTTTCGTTTCTTTTTCATGGAGAAAGTGGACTGGGTTGGAAAAAAATTATCAGGGAATCTCGTAAGCTCATTAGAACATTGCTTTGATTTTGTTTTGAAATTGTATCTGATGTCAAATATGTATTACAAATTGAAGTGCATATTGGTATGCTCATTTTGCATTTCGTATTAGTGATAAGGACCACTTACTCTGCCATAAAATGCAGTTTGGTTTGAATTTTTTGGTATTGCAACTGAAGCTTTGTTGAACACGGAAGATACCAATGTCCACCAACCCAATCTCTCACACCTGAAACTTTGGTTTTACTTTGGCATTTTGTTCCTTTATTTTAGTTGATATTTAAGTTACAAAGATGCTTTGGTTTTTCTGTACTGTTTCAGTTTTGCTAGCTTTGGCATTTTATGTTATAGGAATGGAATCTGGAGTTCAACATCCAGATTTTAGTGCATGTTACATTTGAAAAATGTGTTTGATGACCCCTAATTATTTTGTTGCTTCTTAGGTCATTAAACCTGTTGCGTCCGAAGGAGGAAACCCTCTCCAAACATTCTATTTTGGGTCCAAATGGGCTTTATGGGCAGTGGCAGCCACCTAGGAGTGATAAAGGGGTATGGTGATATTTATCTAAATCTCTGGTCCTCACTGAGAGGCTGTTCTTACATTTCTTTTCATTTTGCAGGTGAAATATCCAAGCAATGTTGACCTGATTCCAGTTGAATTCCCAAGGTAAGCTCTTTATGGGTTTTGCGTTTTGGGAATAATTCATACTTGTTGATCTAAAATTACAATACTGTTAGGCGATAATATGATATTTCTGGAGGCATAAAGGATTATTTTATAGAAGTATATTTCCTTTGAAGTGAATTTTGAAACTTCGAAGTAACTCTCCATGCATGATGCTGATGTCCTTTTTATTTATCTTGATAGTTTTGGAGAAGTTTTCGGTTTGAATACTTTATCATCTGATAGTATTCATGTCTAACCAGTTTGCAGCGGCCTGTAGAAAATGAACCTCCAGGGAAGAATGATCATAGCAACTCGGAGCCTGAAGCATCAAGCATGGAATCGATTCTTAGTGTTGATAATTATGTGAATAGTGAGAAAAGTCACGTGGATGAACCTTGTCCGATGATTTCTTTTGAAGAATCAGAAACTGCTCCTGTTCATAATAATGTTACCAGACAGCCATCAACTCCTCCTGTACTTGCAGAAGTACAAGATTTGGTTCATGCTACCCAGGCCTCCAAGACAGATTGTAAAATAGAGAATCCCTCTGCAGATGGTCTTGTTCATTCTGAATCTCCTCTAGAGTTGCACATTGTAAGTTAATGACATTTGCTGTTGATGTTTATTCTATGTCGTCTTCATTAACAGTCAATCTTCTTGGAATGACAATGACAAAATTTGGTTATTCTAATGAGAGATCTTTTTCTGGTTATTATCCTCAAGAACCCCCGATGTTTTGATTTCACATTGGCTGTTGCAGGCAACCACAATGATGGAAAGCTTCATGAAGCTGGCTAAATCAAATACTGATAGGAATTTGGAAACTTGTGGTGTTCTTGCAGGTTCCCTTGTAAGTGCCGATGCCTTAAGAGCTTTGTTTTTGCCTTTGACACAATACAATACTTAAGTTTTAATGTGACACTGTTCTGCAGAAAAATAGAAAGTTCTATGTTACAGCTCTTATTATCCCGAAGCAGGAATCAACATCTAACACGGTATGGCTGTCTCTTTGTGGATTTACCATATTCAACTTCAATTCTCGTCCTTCAATCAAAATTCTCTTTCTTTTTTTATTCTTCTTTAGCAGTTAATGTGATTCCTTTGATTTTACCTTTTCTTTTTATTAGTGCCAAACAACAAATGAGGAGGAAATATTTGAAGTGCAGGATAAGAAATCTCTCTTCCCCCTGGGTTGGATTCATGTAAGTGTTTTATAGTCTTCTCTCTTCACCTTATAATTGATCTTCTGCTAAGTTACAAATTGAGTTTACCTTCCTTAGTGGTAAGTTGAGCACAAATTCGAACTCATTTAATAAACAAGTTCAGTTAGAATATAGTTTACCTCGGTCCATCTGTGAACTTATAACCTAGTTTTGAAAAAGCTTGATAGAACCTTGTTTTATTTTCCTATTCTCTACTTCCTGAAGATATTTATATTTGATGAAGTTGGCATAGAGTTCCTACATTATTTTAGAAAAATATACTTTTACAAAGACATTTTTCATGTGTCCATGAAACCATAAATGTACACTTGATAAGGAGGAACTGTCTCCATAAATAAGCATTTTAGGATGGAGTAGGGAGAAGTGGGTTAAAAAATATGGGCTCTTTGACCTCACTATTTATGTTTTTTCTTTTTAAGGTTGGTCCCACTTGATTAGTGATACCAAAACTAATTAAGGAGCTTTATAGTACTATAAATTAGAGGTGCTAAATTAGAGGTGCTTACATAGCTTAATATGTCTCCTTACTCTGTAATGTGTATGAACAGAACCAGTATCCTTTCTATGTTTGCCATTATAGAAGGGAAGGGGAGTAAGTGAATGAAATCTTTGTTTCCAAGTCTGTTTATCAAGATCTTATGTCATGAAATAGGAATATAAGACATTAATACCAAGTAATATATAACCAAGTATCTGTCAGATTTCTTCCTCTCTTTTACTTGACATTTTGCATGTCTAATAGGGTATTTTTCAACAATATATTTTTAATGTTTGAGGGGATCGGTGTTTTATAGTCCTTATGCTGACCATCTTGACTGTATATTTCAATACCCAGACTCATCCCACTCAGTCATGTTTCATGTCATCAATTGATCTTCATACTCACTACTCATACCAGGTATGTTCTTCTTGGTATCATAATAAAAGTAGTGCCTTTTAGTGATTGATTCATTTATGTATGTTTTTGGCCAGTTCTTTAATTTGAATAGTCATTTTCTGTGCTTATATCTTGAAGTGCAGACAGTGTCTGGCACAAGAAACTGTCAGGGAAAGAATGAAATCTGTGTGAAGTGTATAGACTGGTTGGATAAAGTGAAAATGAAGTCTTTTTCCTTTTAGGTATCTGTATTTTTACTTTGTAATGGGTAAGGACCTTCTGCTAAAAGGTAGCAGAGAATCCTTTTCTTCGTCCCATGATTTAGAATGCACGTAGAACTTAATTTATGACTGATATTAATTGAGTTGTAAAGGTAAATGAAAATTAATTTAAAAGGAGAAAATGATTTGAGCAAATCTTGACCGTATATTTATTTGAAAGTCCATTTATCATACTAGGATGAAGTAGTGGATATCTCCACTATTTAGAAGGCCGTGGACAGGATCATTCCCTTTTTAACCTTCTTCATTTTGTAGTTCTTGAATCTCTTTATGTATTCTGAACCTATTTGTAGCTGTTTACTCTATAGCATTCTGTTTGTGAAATTGGAAGAGAGATTAGACTCGGTAAAACTACATTTTCTCCTTTATTTGGAAAATCCCTAGATCAGTATTTTATCAGGATCTCCCTGAGCTTATCATTTCCTGTAGAGAAGCCGATATGGGTATTGATATGGACATATTGGTCATTATATGTGCCGGAAATGATTGTGTATTTGTAGATTATGTTGCCAGAAGCTGTAGCTATAGTAATGGCGCCAACAGATAGTTCAAGGTGAGAAGCATATTCTAATGATTAATGACTTTGAATCTTACGCAATTAGTGTTTTACCTTTGATCCCTCTGATTATGAGTACAGAAAACATGGGATTTTCCGTTTGACGACTCCTGGTGGTATGTCAGTCATCAGACAGTGCCAGCAACGTGGTTTTCATCCACACAATCCACCTTCTGATAGGGGCTTCATCTATAATACCTGTACAGATGTGTATATGAATCCAAGTGTGAAGTTTGATGTCATAGATCTTCGATGATCACCATATCAAAATAGCAGCTGGGTGGAATTGTTTTGGTAATGCAGTAGGTTGATTTACCAAGTGTAAAATCTATCTGATTGTATAGTACATATACATAGAAGACAAGGAAGTGTATAATAATATCATATTTGCATGGTGAGGGTAGGAAATACTGAATTGGAAAAAGAAAAAACAACGAAGAGGCCACTTGATTTTATTCTTTCCATGTGTTAACCAAGAAAGGTTCTGATTCGTTCGAAGTTGAATTGCAGAGTTGTAATGGCAGTCCACATTTTGATTCTTGCATCAGAATCAGGTATCTCTGTCATCTCCTTGGCTGTCCAGTCTCAACTCATTCGTCAACAGTGACAACCAACAAACTTTTTCTAAAATTCCATCAGCAGCTGATTCCAATTCCATACCTTCTTAAGTTTCTCGAACCAGTTTTCTTATTAAAATATCTGCACTTTTTCCATTATTGAAGTCAATGTCTACTGTCTATCATAACAATAAAGCGGTGGAGTACAATATTTTTTCTATTAACAAGTATCACTCTTGAGCTTTACACCTTATTTCAATATCCAAAATTGACCATCAATCTTTTATTATTTAACATTGTTTTATCTTATATGTAGGTCAAAAGATAATTTAAAAACAATAATAAATTCAATTTAATTAAAAAAAAAAAATCATCACTAATAATTATAATTTCAAAAATTATAAAAAAAATTCAAAATTAAAAAGCTACAAAAACATTAAAAAAGTATAGCAATTAAAATTTCAATCAAGAAATTAGAAACATTAAAAATGCAAAAGAGTTTTAAACTTATTTTTTAAAAGAATCAAAAGATTTTAAGAAGTTCAAATTTCTTGGATTAAATTGTAGATTTGTCATATTCAAAATTTTTTTTTGAATATATTGATGTGATTACATGGTAATATCTGTTTATACTTTCTTAACTCTTTGATAACGCACACACACTTTGCACACACAGGCGCTCGAACCCGGGACCCTTAGGATAGGATGAACAACATCTTCTTTTTCACTGAAGTCACTTATTGGGTTCGATCTTCAATGTTTTTTAAATCAGATCAGTGGTTGAACAAGTTAGATCATTCGTTTGTCGGTCTAATTGATATTCAACCAGTTCGATTAAAAAAACATTAAAATTTTTCTTCAAATTATTTGAAATTAAAATTGAACAACAAAATTTTAACAAAGAAAATTTAGCTTTCAAACAAAAGAAAAGGGACAAAATTTAATAGAGGATGGAAGTACAGTGATAAAACTTGAAGGTTTGACAGCTTCTGAATAAGAATTAATCTCCAATAACAATGGCCCCAGCGTAAGATTTGTTTGTCCGATTCACCATAAAAAAAATATTCCGATGGAACCACATAGCCGACCCCGAACACCATTTTCAACATTGATCTGATTTTTTGATTGTCTGCATTCTTCCGTCACATCATATATACTTGCGCCGTAACCACGTACTTGATGCAGTACTGTGAGCGGGTTAGGGCGTTCTCTAGAAAAACAAACAGCCTTCCTGTGCTTCCATACTTGCCAGAGGATTGTTACACAACTCCTATCCAAGAAATCTTTATCATTATCCAACCCTTTTATCTTGTCCAACCCAATATGATGCAAACAAATGCCCAGATTTCTCGCAAACCATATAGCCCATGTACAAGAGCAAGATAGGAATCCAAGTGGTTCCAAGATTCTTCTTCAGTTGAGCACAGTGGACATCGTGTTTCATTCCCAATATTCCAAGGAGTCTCCCAATTGAACCTCCGTTGTAGGCACTGCTCAGTTCCTTCATTACTTTGTTCTATGAACTTGTACGTCTCTTCCACATTAAACTGACCCGTAAAGCTATACTTTCATACATGTCCATAAAGCTATCGACACTTTTCAACCCCAGAATACCTGCAATCCGTTCTTTTTTTTTTTTTTCCAAATTTCATTCTCCTGAATCACTCAAGAACAACAGATTTCTTATGATTGATGGATAGTCCAGATACTCAAAAATAATTGTTCAAATGTTCTTAATATGCCTACATGTGGTTATGGAAGCATTGAAAAATAAATAAATGTCATTTGCAAACAGTAAGCGTGACGTGATATTGTAGGGCAGAATTTACAAATCCAGATACCCTCAATTCCTGAAATACTCTCTGCCTTAAGCAGCATTAGTGATGATATATTTTGGCATAAGAGAAAAATATATGGATATAGAGGATCACTTGACGCAGGTAAAAAGGGTAGTCAATATTGTTTGTCTCAGTGGATGTCCCTTCGTCTTGGAGGCCAACCCATCAATCAAGAGAAAACGGCATGGCCTATGAGTGTCCCCTTAAATACCTCCCCAAGCTTCACCAACTTGCATTCCCTTTCCCAAAATTATATGTATTCTCTTTTTTCCTCCGTCTCAATGTCAGTTACGATTTTAGACTGAGCAGCTACACCAACTTCCTCCGACTCGTACTTAAGAACCAGGGGCGTTACCAAAGGGGTTAGGCAGGGGCCCTGGTCCTCCCCTGGCTCAATGGAAAAATTCTTTTATAACCCCTCTTAAAAATTAAAAGATTTAATTTAATCCTTTTCTAATCTTTGATTAAATGGAAAAATCATAATTTTAGCTCTTTTGAAAAATTTGAGCTTTTTTAATACAAAAATTTCAGCTCTGACCCCCAAATTTTATAATATTATATCGACCCCTTAAATAAAATTTCTGATTTTGACCTTCTTAACAACTCTTATATTAATTTGTTACTTTGTAAAAATAATAAATATTTAATTATTTCTCAATTGTTGATGTTCGATTGACTTGTGACGCAAAGTAAATTAGAAGCTTAAATAATAGTTTAGATTCAAATTCATATAATTCACAACATGCGTGAAAATAATACTTTTCCTATTTAAAAATAATTGAGAGGTTATTTTAATTTATTTAAAATAATAAGTTAAAATTTATTTTTTAAAAATTTTAAATGAGTAGTTATTTATTAAAAGGAAAAAAACTTGATTATCCTTCATTTTATTTTAATATTATAATTTCAATTTGGAATTTTTTAGTTGTGTTTGAAAAAATCACTTAATAATTAGATTTTATTGTAATTATTTATAATTTTACATATGTAACATGTTTGAACAACCATTGTAATTAGCGAGTCCAATTGAATTGAGTGTAATTAGAACACTTCAAGTACACTCTCCAATTCTTAGTGGAAGAGTAAAAATTAAAATAATTACGAGGGTAATTAAATAATTACACTCAAATCCATTTATCCTATAGCTTTTCAAACATGCTCGTGCATGACTTTAAGTTTTAAAGTTATTTTTATACAATCATAATAGTATTTTAATTTTAAGAAATATATTTTATTTTAAAAATATTTATATGTTATTTTATTGATATCGTTTAAATGACTTGAAAATTTACAAGAGATAATTTTTTACACATTTTAGCCTACTAAATTACATAGTATATATTATAAACTATTTATACTAAATTTAACTGAATTATATAGTACTTATCATTAATTATTTATACTTGGTTAAAGATTAATCGATGATAACAAAGAGTATATGTCCGATGTTACAGAGAAAATAACTTAACAAATATTGAATGCTAGAGTGATTATAAAAAATGTACAAGATGTAATTGTTTAGAGAACTTTTCTTTAAGTATTACTGATAAAATTATATTTTATAACATGAAAATTTTTAATGTATTTCCACTCTACAATTCAAACATTTTTAAGGAATTGGAATTTCTTATATTTAAAAGATGGTGTAATTATCGGTTCATCTAATTATTTTTTGGTGTCTGAATACATCTCAAATAATTTTGCAAATTAAAATAATCTCAAGTTTGACTCATGGCATTTCAATCAATTTTTTTTAATATGGTATATATAAATATAAAATTTAAATAAGTAATTATTTTTTAGTCCAGGGGTGAGGATGAATTTGCACAGTGAGCACAAACTTAAAAGATGATGTCAACTAGGTCTAACTTGAAACCAAACCACAAGTTATTGGGCCAAATTGTCAATAGATGAAATTTCGAAGTAGCTTCCAAATTCTCTTTCTTTTCGATGCAAAAAAGGAAAAATCAGTGCGAGTGGTGTTTTCATATGAATTTCTGTGTAATCTTCTCTTTGGTGGAAAATTCCAACAACTTCATTTGCCTCATGGTTTTTTGATTTTTATTAGTTTACCATAACTTCTTCTCTTATAGCAGTTCCTCCCTCTTCAGAAATTGAAAAAGAAAATGCATCATCAACCCTTCATTTCAACCCCTTCCATCTCCATCTCCATCTTCACTTTGTTGTTGTTTATCGTCTTCCTCCTCCCAGTATCATGCACCCAAGATGAATACAGTCTTAGCCAGTGTTCTCGACGTTTTGATTGTGGAAGCGTAAAGAGCCTGGAGTTCCCCTTTTGGAATGAGGATAGTCCTGAATATTGTCACCAAGAAGGCTTCGAGGTGACCGAATGTGAAGATGGTCATCAGCCAGTCATCAGTATTGATGGGACTAAATTCCGATTGCTTTCTGTGGATCTGCTCCATTCTGGAATGACAATCGCTAGGCAGGATTTGTGGGATCAAGTTTGTCCTCCAGATCCCAATCGTATAAAAAATGTGACTCTGGGAAATCCTTTCCTGAGCTATTCCGAACAAAACCAAAACCTTACCTTCTTTTTCAATTGCAAGTCATCTGTAGCAGCACCAACAGCTTCAGCTCAATTCCAGTGCGCCCAAGTGTCGGTTTCCGTCTATGCGGATGATTTAGTGAGTAGAGATATTTATGAACAGTTTAGGGGCTCTTGCCAAGGCGACCCTATCCAAGTTCAGGTTAATCCGAGTGCTTTCCAACAACTGCTGCAGACTGGGAGGTCGGGAAACGTTTACTCTGAGGGTTGGAAACTAGGATTTGATGTGTTCTATCGCTCGGCCGACCTTTTCTGCGAGAAATGCGGGAGGCAGAAAGGTTTATGCGATAAGAAGACCTCATCTCGATATCCTCTCTGCACACATCCTGGTACGCACAATCAATCTCTTCCTCCAATCCCGTAAATTCCTAACCTCCTTAACCTTAGTCAATCTGTGTGAATAGTGTTTTCTCCTTTAATTTTTTCAGTCTAAGAGCAAATAGCATAAATTACGTACCTGTGATGCTAATTACACATGTCTAACAGCAAGCTGATCGCATGCTAGTTTGCACATTAATATTACATTGAAGTACTCTTCCATAAAAAAAAATATTACAATAAACTCTACAAACTCTCCTAGCTAGGTTGAATTTAGTGAGATTAAAATGGAAAACTATAAGCTCACCATCAGTGACTCTAAAAGAATCATGGTCAAAATCTTCCCTACAGATTTTTTAATTTTTTTTAGATAAATTATATTAGTAGTCACCGAATTAAATTTTTTTACCTAACAATGAAAAGTTAAATAATTGTCAATCAATTATTAGTAATTTTTTTCTTATCATCAACTATGAAAATTTAAAAAATTATCACTAAATTATTCAACTTTCTTTTTTAAACATTCAATTATCTTAAATTTTTTGATGTTTTAATTTTTAAATGATCAAAAAGACAAAATTGAATTATTATTATATAACTTTTCAGGTAAAAAGAAAAAGAAATTTACTAATTAAGTTACTTTCTTCTCTTTCTTTCTTTGGGCTAGATCCTCCTGAAACTGCCACGAAACTCCTGTTTTCGTGTTTCTCACAGCTATCGTCCATTGTCTCCGTGGGTTTCTACCAACTAGCCACTGCCTTATCTCTTACTTCTCCAATCTCTCTCCCTTAGTTGTTATCGGAGATTGCCTTATCTCTTACTTCTCCAGTCTCTCTCTCCTAGTTCTTATCGGAGCTTTTCAGATCTACGCTCTAAAGTTTGAAGGATATAAGCCCCATTCACTAGCAGCCCACCGATCCATCATCGCGTGCCTTTGGGCATCAGTTCCTCTTGCTCAGTTTTGGCGTTTGACCGCTCGGATCTCCGATTGGAGGTCCAGAGTGGTGCTGTTTTGAGTCAACAACCTTAAGGTTTCTGGTATTTTCATGGTGGCTAGCGGTTTGGCCATTGAACAGCCGGCCATCTCCCCCTTACGATCCTAGCCATGCCCTGTTGTCGAATTTCGGCCAACTTTTTTGGTAGGGAGCGGACAGATTATTGGAATACTAAAGTTTTTTGGTCCGTGTGTTGGATCGTGCTTTGGCTTCACTTAGTGATTAGCTGTGGAGCTTGAGTCCTGTGGTGACTCGATTTCTCTAGTCTTCATTGACTTGGTCTTATCGAGTTTTTCAGGACCTCGTTTTGACTAGGTTTATAGTGCACCAGTTGAGTTAGGTCATAGATGTTTCCATAGCCACAACGATAAGGATTTGCATCAAGAATTTGTTTCCTTAATGGCTGAGAGTGCTATACGGCTTAAAGGGTCGTGAGAATGTGTTGGGAGCTCTCCTTGCTTCTAGTTATCAACAAGAGGTCTGATTCAAGTAATGGAAGATCTTTTTCTTCTTGAGAGAGTTTAGGTTCTACTTACCTTTCGAGGCTTTGTGTTGTAAGAGACTGAGGTCTTCCATTCCTTCCTCCGTTCTGTGTAACTGAGTTTGTAGCCTGCTTGTCTTTCTTTTAGGGATAATATAATTGTTAGCTACACTTATATATTTATATATATATTTTTTCATTTTGGTGATTCAACTCAACAACTAAATTCATTTTATCTTTGAATTTAGGTTATATCAAGATTTGATAATATGACATGTATTACTAGAACAAAATCAGATGGGATGAATAAAAAAAATTTTAATCGATATAATATCCGAACAAAAAAATTGAATTAATTCACTTGAAAACCGCTTGAAATTTATTAAAATAAAAAAAATTGATACAAAAATCATTAATTGAATAAATTTAACTAAATTAATATTTTTTATGAATTTTTAATTATTCATTTAATTATTATTAATCCAACAATTAAATCAAAATTAAACTAGTTGAATTACATATAAGAATGTAAAAAATTCGTCACTCCATTAATAGTCATTTGTTGCAACACTTTTTATAAATATATTTTAATATAAAATATTTTCATTCACTTATATTATGAATGTAATAAAATCTAATATAAATAAATGATTCTGTCTTGGAACTCGTAATAATTTTTAATTGCTGATGAAATAATTTGAATGAAGTGATTTTCCTCGTCACTTCACTAATAATCCTTTATTGAAATGTTTGTATAAAATATTTTCGTAGTTTAATCATGCATTTGAAGTAAATTTTTTGGTGATTGAAGTAATTTTAATTTCTCATGAAATGGTTTGGGCTGAAGTGACGTAATCTTCTGTTGCAGGTTACAATATTTCGCGAAAGTTTATAACAGGTATGAAATCATTTATGGGGTTGGGGAACGGGTTATACTTTTTATATATTAAGGTTGGGGAATGTGGTTGATTAAGGTTCAATCTAAGTTTTTATATCTACAATATTTTATTAGATTAAAAGATCGTTGACATTACAAAATTTACTTTAATTGGCTTTAGATTAGATCATTGTGTATGACATATCATACTATATAATATAATGATATTTAATAAGTAAATATGATAATTATCAATATACTATATTAGAACCTTATATTGACTAAAAATTATAATATTATACATTATATATGTATATAAATATATTAATTTATATTTTACATATAATTTTTTTAACTAAATCCATTTAAATTGATATGATATTAGTTATGTTCGTAATGTTGATATGCGCAGGGGCAAAACTAGGGATTGACGTTTGGCAAGAGTCTTTATTCTCCTTAAAATGAATAATTTTTCATTTAAGTCCTTTATAATTTTTAAAATTTTAAATTAATAAAAATAAAATTGCACCGTGATCCCTCTAAAAATATAAAAATTTGATTTAATCTTTTAAAAATTATAAAAATATAGACTATTAAAATGGTGAAATTGTATTTTTATTATCGTAATAAAAATACAAATTAAATTCGACCTCCCTAAAAAATTTCCTAATTTACCGTACACATACAAACTTATAGTACATAAAATATTATCAAAAAATAATATTTTAATTATATCACGTTATATAAAATATTTTTCTATGATATATAATATAGTATATATTATTTAAATAATATCTCTTCCATAATAGAATATCTCTATAAAAATTGAGTTGAATTGGTTGTTATTATCCGAAAGTATTTTTTAATAAATTGATGTTCGAACTCGAGTCTCATGTAAAATTAATTATTTCTTGGAAATAAAAATATTTTGCTGCTGGATTTTGTCTAATTGGTTTTCTGCTTATATGACAGTTCTTAGTAGTGCAGCAGCAGCTGGTCTACTGATCACCGTTATCAGCATTCTATTTTTCAGAAGAAACATCTCAACTACCTTTCGTTGGAAGTTTAGAAACAGAGATCGAGATATTGAGGCTTTCCTAAAAAATAATGGAGCTTTAGTTCCTAAAAGATACAGTTATTCAGGCGTCAAGAAAATGACCGGCTCATTTAAAGAAAAGCTAGGCAAAGGAGGTTACGGCAGTGTTTACAAAGGGAAGCTACCCGACGGCCGCCTTGTTGCTGTGAAGCTGCTTAATACATCCAAAGGAAATGGTCAAGAATTTATCAATGAGGTTGCTAGTATTAGTCGTACCTCTCATGTTAATGTTGTCACCCTTTTAGGCTTTTGTCTAGAGGGTGGAAAAAGAGCCTTGATTTATGAGTTCATGCCGAACGGATCGTTAGAAAAATTTATATATGAACAAAATATTTCCGAGGATAATCATCGGCGCTTGACAATACAAGACTTGTATCAAATTGCAATTGGAATTGCTCGTGGGCTTGAATACTTACACCTTGGCTGCAACACTCGGATTCTGCATTTTGACATAAAGCCTCACAATATTCTTCTAGATGATAAATTTTGTCCGAAAATCTCTGATTTTGGGCTTGCGAAGCTGTGTGGGAGGAATGATAGTATGGTATCAATGTTGGAAGCTAGAGGAACAATTGGTTACATAGCTCCAGAAGTATTTTGCAGGCACATTGGAAGTGTTTCGCATAAATCAGATGTGTATAGCTATGGCATGATGATTCTAGAGATGGGTGGAGGCAGAAAGAACCTAGATGTTGGGGTACATCACACCAGCAAGATATATTTTCCGCAATGGATTTATGAGCATATTGAACAAGGCAATATTGAGCCGGAATTGCTTGGTCTCGTGAGCAAAGAAGAGACAGAGATTGCAAGGAAGATGATAGTAGTTGGGCTGTGGTGCATACAAACAAACCCTAAAGACCGACCTTCCATAAGTAAGGTGAAAGAGATGCTGGAAAGCACACAACCCTTGCAAATTCCACCAAAGCCTTAGTCATTTCCGTCACCTTTGGAGAGAGAGAATTTAGTGAAATTATATCATACTTTGTCCAAGCTGTCAATATTCATTACGGAACTTTCAACTTTTCAAACATTACCCTTTCAGATCTTCTTTATTTCATTAGATCGACAATTTGTTTGATAATCTTTCACCAGAGAATGAGAGCTTAGTTATGGGAATGTTCCCCATTATTTTGACTTCTTTTTTCACATTTACTTATTGCTACTGTTTTATACTTGCCTCTGTTGTTTTGCATCAAACCATGAAATTAGAAAATGGGACTGGACTAATTCATTGGGTTGGTCCAATCAATTGCTCATTTAGTTTGGTAATAGTTGGGATGGATCCATATAAACACTGAGATTATAAAAATGAAAAAAACGAATATAAAATTTAAAAAGTAAATCGGAAAACAAAACCTTAAATTTTATAGACATCCAAAAAATAGTATAAAATACTCTCTATAATTATCACCAAACTCTCATCAAAACTCATTTACGGTTATATTTTGTCGCCCCTCAAATAAAAACCCTTTTTTTAATTGTCATCTCAAAATAAACATACAAAATCTCTTTAAATATGCTAACATTAGAGTTCTACTCATATTAAAATATCCATGAAATAATAAGAGTTTAGTTAAGAGCAGAATATGAAATATAACCTACAGTGATTATATAAGAACCAAATTTTAAATTAACCTATTAAAAAAATCAATTTGGATCAGTAAAATGCAAGTTTTATATATTCTTCCAATTTTTTTTTATTAAAGAAGATAACCCACTGTTATATTTCTAACTCGTAGACTTCATCAGAGTTCAAAAGATCACACCAATATTTATACAGCTTTTCACTACCACTCTTATTCGATTATACATATTTGCACCAATATGAACTTACAAAATTAAATTAAATAGTTGGGACCCTAACGTCCATGCAAGAAAGCACTCATAAAACAAAGGCATAGATTCCTTTGTTACACTTACATTACATTACACCCCTCCCAAACAAATAAAATAACATTTGTCGGAACTGATTAATCCAAAAAAAAAACCAGCAAGAATCAGCTGAAAATTTAGTAACAAAAGCTGACTTTTTCATACACCCTTTATCCTACAGATATGATCATATTTACATGTGGCTTGAAATTTAGAAACTTGGTGTTGTAGTAGTTGTAGAAGAGCTGCCATTGCTAACCCATTTTATCATCACAGAATCTGGAGAATGAGGCACTGCTGTACCCTTCAACAACCCGCCCTCGTCCTCTGCTGCTTCCATTTCTATTTCTTCACCCTTTTCTTTCTTGTATTCCTCATTTTTTATGCCCACTAAAGCCTCAAACACTTGAGCCATTGTCGGCCTCATGTCTTTCTCGTTTTGCAGGCACTGGAACGCCACCTCTGCTACTAAGGTTATCTTTTTCCGAACCTTTTCATCCGATTCAAACTCAAGAGATGGATCCACTAGCTCGTGCAATGCCCGGTTTTGTATCTTGTTGATTGCCATGTTCCACAAGTTAATTTCATGGCGGTGCCTCATGATGTCCACGGCTGGTTTTGATGATATTAGCTCGGTTAGTACGACCCCGAAGCTGAATACATCGCTCTTGCTAGTAAGCTGGTAGCACTGGTGATATTCGGGATCGAGATAACCGGGAGTGCCTTGTGGAGCAGTGGAAACATGTGTAACATCAGTTGGAAAGAGTCGAGACAGTCCGAAATCCGCGACTTTAACATGAAAATAGGTGTCGAGGAGGATGTTGTTGGTTTTCACATCACGGTGGATGATATTCGAAGCATGGAGATATTTTAATGCACTTGCGGTCTCTATGGCTATGTCTAACCGAATGTGCCAAGGGAGTGCCCCGGGTTTAGCACATCCACCATGAAGGTGGTCTGCGACAGTGCCGTTCTCAACATATTCGTATACGAGCAAGAGTTCCCGAGTGTGCTGAGAGGTGCATCCATAAAGTGAGACAAGATTTGGATGGCGCAACTGAGTTAGGATGTAAACTTCATTCATGAATTGCTCAACTCTCCTGTAGTTGTTTTCATATAAGCGTTTAACAGCAACAGCGCGACAGTCCCGAAGTTTGCCTGGTTAAGAAAGACGAATATGAAACAATAGACTTTTTGACATACTGATGATTCGAGTATAAAGTTTTTCTCACCATAATAGACAGTTCCAAAGCCTCCATCACCAAGTTCCCTGTCGGAATCGAAATTGTTGGTAGCCTCTTCAAGTTCCTTGTAGGTGAAGACATGGACACAAGCAAAGCTATCACCCTTCTCATAATCGCTCGCCAAAGAGCGGTCCAAAGAACTCTTGCCGGTTATGAAAGATGATTTAAAGAACCCTTTACCACGGCGATGACGTAGCCAGCAATAGACGAAGAGGATGATGATTAGTACACCTACGGCACCGGCACAGAAACCTGCACATGTTACATATTGAAACTTCACGTCATTTTGGTGAAAAAGAAAATGCATGAAGCAACAAACTGACCAAGAATGAAACCGAGGAGGATCAGGGGATCATATTACCAACGATCAGCTTTCTTTTCATGCTGAAGCCTTTGCCTGAAATAGAAAAAAAAAAGAATTTATATGTATTGAAAAAGGGTCAATTACCAGCAGTTTAGATCAAGTTATATGTTCTGAAATCAGAGCCAACAAATGGCTTCCTACATGGAAAGGAAGGTCCCGTGTGAGAAAGGAAGCAGAAGTGGAAGTTGGAGGAACCAAGGTCAATAGTTTTAAGTGAAAGGGTTCCTATATTTAGTATTGCAAAGGTAAGCTAAGCTAAGGACATCAACTTTTCGAAGAAAAATACACCGTAGAATTTTCCATGAGACTGAAAGAAAGAGAAAGATAAGTGGTTGTTGATACACGTAATGTGACAGATCGAATGGCTGAGAGAGCCTAACGGGGGGTTTTCATCTGAAGCTAGAAATCATCAATTACTTCAAACATCCAACGTTGGAATTCAATAAATTCACTAAAATTTCCCATTTGTTTGTGTAAAAGTATCCATATTTGAAGTGTTCAAAACACTGACATTTTCATATCCCAACTAATATAGAGTAATTTTAAAGGGAAATTAATACATAGTAGAAAATGATAGCAGCTTAAGCTTCAAATACACTTAAGTTATCTAACTATAAAACGCTAATTCATCTGCAACAAAGAACTGTTGGAAGACCAAGTCTAACTTCAAAGTAGTTGGTTTAATTTCACATTAGTTCTTTATCTTTATTTGTCACTTTTACCAATCACTATGTGCAAAATTTTAGTATGTATTAAAAGCTTAACTGTATATAAAATTTATCAAATATTAGATACCCTTTCTTAAATATAATTATATGAGACCCAACATTTATTAATATGTTTATATTTTCTTTAGTTTCTACGTAAAGTAACATTATTTTCTTGTGCCGTTATGTCAATGTATCCCGCTAGCAAGATAAGTAAATAAGAAATTGATAAAGAGAAAAATAAATAAAACAAGATACTCTAATTTTGTTATTTTTAATTTTTATATTTTAAAATTTTAGTCTTTTAACTCAAATAGTAATCATTAAGTTGATTGATTTAAGTTTTATCATCTATAAATCTTGTGCAGCAATCATATTATTACATGTGTAAGGTAATATTAGTTTTCTATTTCCACATAAAATTCACAAAAACACCCTGATATTTTAGTTAATAAGTTTAATAGCTACCATTTGAATATGGATTGAAATTTCAAAATTTTAAAAATTATAGACTTCAAATGATCAAATACGAGAATAGATTTAGTGGATGGGGATGGGGAAAGAACAAAAAGAAGAATTAGTGGATCTCCACCATGACGATTCATTGGTCTAACGATTCACCATGATTGCGGGTCAATATCCCTAATCACTACTAATTATATTTCTATTATTTTCAGAATTCATCATCATAAAATGTTTATTTACTCTGATTTTCACTCTATTTTTACGGTGTTTGTAATGCCCAATAAGCCGAATGAACAAGAACAGGACAAAATATCTCAGCCAACATACAGTCTAGCTTCTATTTATGCAAATTTAGTTTTAATTTTAAAGTTCGCGCAGAATTTGAAATAAAAATTGAATTGATTTATCTCATGTAATTTAATTCAACTTATTCTGTTTAGTTAGTAAAAAAATATATTCAATTTCAAATTTGATTATTTATAAGTAAGCTCAAAACTAAACTAAATTTTGTCCATACTAATTAAAATAAAGAAAAGAAAAGAGAATCTCGATTAAACTCATCAGTTACCGACTTGCTAAATAATTCGATTCTAATTTAATAATGACTTCCTCGATTTCTAACTTTGAAAAAAATACTACAAAGAAGGAAGTCATTTTTCCATTTCCAGTTTCCACCTAAACAACTTCACTAATTATTCAACCAAAAAATCACATATAGATTACCAAAAGATTTATGTTGACGTTTCATTTAATAAAATAAGTTTCGGATTTCATCTTTCAACAACCCCTAAAAAAAATTCAACAGCACTTCAAAACCTCACCCTGTCTCAGGTGTGATGACAGCCCCAAGGTAGGGGTAAAGTTAGAAAAATATTTTAGGGAATTAAAATTAAATTGTAATTTTTACGATAGTAAAAATATAATTTTATTATTTTAATAGATTGTATTTTTATAATTTTTAAAGAATTAAATCAATTTTTTATCATTTTAAGAGATAAAAAATGTAATTTTATTTTTATTAATTTAAAATTTAAAAAATATTTGAGGACTTAAATGAAAATTTTTCCCTTTTAAAGGATGGACCTGCAAACCCCTAGCTATGTGACTGCCTCAAGGGTCCAATTAGTAATCAAACTATAATTGAAGTAGTCAATATTCTACATGTGAATGTACAATTCTTTTAAGCACAATGATAAACTATTTATTTCTTTATATTTTAAAAATAATTTTTATGTATTATTTAACATAAACGTCAATTATACTGAATTGTATTATTTAATATAAAAATAGTTTTAATTGTCTTTATACTTTCTCACTATAATTCACCCAAGCATTGGTTTTCTAAATATAAAACAAATCCCGACTGCAATACTCAATCTAATTGTTTTCGCTGTTTTCAGTTTCTCGACTATGGATGTCACTATAGCATAGCATTCATCTCTAGTACAAAGTAAACTCAAGATCCCATTGCTTCATTTAATACTAGCCTAACTAAGAGAGTTTGTTAGAGTCTAATGTAATGTTAATGTACAAATTAGTGAGTGATCAGCGACTCTTATACATGTAATTAGCTGACAAGTCTATGGTCAGTGGCCCCTAATTAGGGCATTAAGTTTAAGTTTACTAACAGTGGACAGCAAACACCAACATTTTACTTATCCAACATTTCGGGATCTAATAGTGGACAACTGACACCAACTTTTTTACCGCACCTAACAACTTGGTTAGGAGATCCGCGCTTTGACCCTATGGCTGGCTAAGCTTGAATATGAGTGATGGCTGCTTACCAGCTCTGGTTGTACAATGTAGACTGGAAAAATTAAAGGAGAAAACGCTATTCACAGCACAGATTGAGTAAGGTTAAAGGAGGTTAGAAATTTACGGGATTTTAGCAAACAAATAGAGGTGAACTGATTGGAGGAAGAGATTGATTGTGCGTACCAGGATGTGTGCAGAGAGGATATCGAGATGAGGTCTTCTTATCGCATAAACCTTTCTGCCTCTCGCATTTCTCGCAGAAAAGGTCGGTCGAGCGATAGAACACATCAAATCCTAGTTTCCAACCCTCAGAGTAAACGTTTCCCGACCTCCCAGTCTGCAGCAGTTGTTGGAAAGCACTCTGATTAACCTGAACTTGGATAGGGTCGCCTTGGCAAGAGCCCCTAAACTGTTCATAAATATCTCTACTCACTAAATCATCCGCATAGACGGAAACCGACACTTGGGCGCACTGGAATTGAGCTGAAGCTGTTGGTGCTGCTACAGATGACTTGCAATTGAAAAAGAAGGTAAGGTTTTGGTTTTGTTCGGAATAGCTCAGGAAAGGATTTCCCAGAGTCACATTTTTTATACGATTGGGATCTGGACGACAAACTTGATCCCACAAATCCTGCCTAGCGATTGTCATTCCAGAATGGAGCAGATCCACAGAAAGCAATCGGAATTTAGTCCCATCAATACTGATGACTGGCTGATGACCATCTTCACATTCGGTCACCTCGAAGCCTTCTTGGTGACAATATTCAGGACTATCCTCATTCCAAAAGGGGAACTCCAGGCTCTTTACGCTTCCACAATCAAAACGTCGAGAACACTGGCTAAGACTGTATTCATCTTGGGTGCATGATACTGGGAGGAGGAAGACGATAAACAACAACAAAGTGAAGATGGAGATGGAGATGGAAGGGGTTGAAATGAAGGGTTGATGATGCATTTTCTTTTTCAATTTCTGAAGAGGGAGGAACTGCTATTAGAGAAAAAGTTAACTAATAAAAGCCGGAAAATTATGCAGTATTTCTATGATTAAAATGTAAAATAAATTATAAAGTGGACTATCCCAATTGGTCAAATAAGAAAATTTGGTTTGTTAGACTTTTCTATGAAAAAGAAGGGAAGAGCTCATAAGTAAGGTTATTGACTTTGACCTTTACAATGGTTTATCGAGAAACGCAATGCCTATGAAGCAACGTCGAAATTTCATCTATTCTGAGTACATCATCAAATATTCATCTTAGCTGCTTTTTTTTTTTTTTTTTTTTTAATATATCTGCACCAGCTTTTGTTAGGGAGCTCAATACATTTAATAATGGTTTTAGTTCGAAAAATTTATTGTGTTGGTTTGAATGCTCATCATTTTAGATGTAATTTAAATTTGAATCGCATCACTTATATCATTGTTAAAATTTTATTTTTCTTTTGTAATTAATCAATTTTTAATTTAGAGTACCATGTGAACTAAAAAAATGATATCAAGAGAGATTTTTTTTGTTTGAGACCCTAATTGTTGGAAATTGATTGTACAAAATATGATTAATGAACACTTTTCAGGTAAAATGTTTAAATGTACAGTGTATATATATTTGGATTTTGGATTTTTAATAGGTGTAATTTAATATAAAACATTAACATGCTTAAAATGATAGATGAATGAGAAATTGTTCTCAAACAACCTTTTGATGGAAAATTTTATAATTTTGAATTACAAATTTGTCTTATAATTTGAGCTACAAGTTTGTGTGTATATTTGTCTATGTATAAGGTCAGGTGTTGATAAATTTTAAATTTATTTGGTAGACTTGACTCGAGAAATGAGCTTAAATTTTTGCCCAAACACGATCTGAATAAAATTGTTAAAATCCGGATTTGGTTCGATCGTATTAAATTTTTTTATATAATTTTTAAAAAATATATAATACATCAAAAACACTAAAAACATTAAAATAAATATTTTTCAACAAATTGAAAATAAATTAAAAAAATCTTTATAATTAAATAATACTATCATAGGTGCAACTTAACAAACAAATGTCTCCAAAATAATAGCAAAATTAACAATAAAATTAAAAGTTACACAATATCCAAATAATAACAACATAATAGTGAAATGTCAACAATAGTGAGAAAACAACAAAAAAACAATTTTTTTCTTTTTGTAAATTTAGGTCGAGCCGAGCTCGGGCCAAAAAAAAGCCTTATCTAAGGCTCGATTTGTTATCTAAATGGACCTTATTTTTTTTTGTTCAAACTCATTTTTTGAGTTTATATTTTTACCCAAACTCTCTTATTTTTTAGATAAACTTTTGAACCGAACCAAATAATTCAACCCATGAATAAATCTGGAGTTGATTTAATATGATAATTCATGAACTATGAACATACATGAATATTATAATATACCTTCAAAAAATGAATATCATAATATACATTCATGAATTAAATACTATTATGTATTAAAAAGTGTGCATGTATTATATTTATTTATGAGTATTAAATATTTCGAACCCTTTCTATCAATATATTTCTACTTCTAAGTCCTTTAAACAGGCACCAATGGGAAAAATGACTCACAACCACCACTCACACAATTGAAGTTCATAAAGTTTACTTTATTTGTTGTTGGGTTTCTAGGTTTTTTTTTTTTTTTTTTTGCACATATTATATTATCGAAAATTGAGTAAAATTTTAAGTTAATGTAAGATACATATAAGTGTTATTAAAATTCTAAAAGTATTTTCAAAAACAATTATATGATAACCTTATACATAAAGGGATCGACAATTTCGTCTTAAAGATAACTTCAAAAATACTCAACAAATATTTACTTTTTTACAATTATATTTATTTCAACAAAGTTTAAAGTGAAATTTTCAACAATATTTTATTTTTAAATACATAATATATATATATACTAATTTCTTACAACTATCACGTTCAACTTCAATTTTAGTGGGATTTAATATGACTATCAAATACCAAAATCTTTTAAAAAACTCAATCTATTTGCACCTTACAGATGCAGTCAGGCAGCAATTCCAATTAATATAGGCACCGAGGTCGGAGAAGGATGTCTCCGTCACAAGCAATGCATAACTTCCAAATTCGCATGATAATTGATAGTGACATCATCTTATGAAATATGTCAACGTATGATTGGGTATAAATTTTAATGATTAATTTTTAATTTTTAAAAAATTAAGGGACTACAGCAGATAAAAAGTTAAAAAATTAAAGTAGAAAAAAGGGTATATTTCAGGGATTAAGTATACATTAAACCTTATTTTATTTACATAAGTTTCAATAACTTTTGTCCACTAGAGTGTCATATTGGGACCAGACCTTGACAAATTAGCTTTCATTAACCACAACTGTAGCACTGATATCACAAGGATTCATCATAGGTGTTCCCAGTGGATACGGGAATGCAACAAAAACTATATTGAAATGGTATTTCATCTTCAAGAGGGCATGCAATATAATTAGTTTTTTCTTTAAACATTCATCCCTTTTCTTTCATTTTTTTTCTTATTTTAATAAATCAACCTTCCCATACTTTAATTGAATTTTCTTGATTTGGTATTTTTTTTTTTTTTGAAGCTTTATTAATTTATCTAAAAAAAATTAAGATTGTGATTTTTTATGATAAATTAAAAGTTTATGAAATACTCAATTCTTATTAATATTTAAAGTTTGATTAATATAAATCCTTAAAAAAAAGTATTCGTCGTCATTATAATCTTGAATTTCTTTTATCACTAATTAGCAATTTAGTATTTTTGTTTATAATTTTTGTTGCTAGTTGTATGGTGTTTTCATGAAATTTTTTATTTGTTTTAAATGTTTAATAGGAATGTCATTTTAAAAAAAAAAAAGTCTACTTATAAAAATAAAGGGAAAATAACAATAAAAAATTATAATATTAATTGATACAAATCTTTAAAGAAATTAAGATTGATTGTCGTAATAATTTTAAATTCATTAATTAACATTTTTGTTGAAAAAATTTTGTTGCTGATATATTTATTGTAAATCATGAGTATTCAACTTGTGTTCGATGTATTTCATTATCATGTAACAGAAAACACTCGGGTATTTATTTTTGTAAATTAGTTACTATTTTAATAGTTTTATAATAAATTTGCATTTAATACTAGGCTAAATTCACAAACTATTATTTAAATTATATTTTTTTTTATCTTGATAACTTTTTTTAATCACAAGTGATACTTAAACTATTTTTTATTCTCAACTCGATATTTTATTAGTCAAACTATTAAATCAATTTTAAAAATGACTTAGTCCACAAATTAGTACTTAAACTATATTTTTTCCAACTTAATACCTAATTTATTTTCTACAAATGGTACCTAAGCTATTCTTATTTTACCCACATTACACCAAAATGTTATATTTATTAAAAAAATTCAACCAATAATAAACCATCACATCATATAAACTTAAAATTTATTTTTTTAATTATTTTATTTTTCTTCCTTCTTCCTTTATACTGTCTAGCAATACTAACAATGCTTGAAATTTGCCCCCTTGAGATCTAAACACTGACGATTAATTTTATTTTTGAATTTCACCGCTTCCTTACTCTACTTGACGGATAAAAAACAAGTTATTTCATCAATCAAAATCAGTGATTTCAAAAATAAACCAAAAACCAATCGAGACATTGGTCCATAAATAGGAGTTGAATCGATTGACTCGTCAATTGATACAAACTGATTAAACCAAGTTAAAAAAACCAATTGAATTGATTTTTCTATTTTTTTTAAATATTTTTATTTTTACGAATTTTTTAATAATTTATTTTATTGAACCGGATGAATTGATCAAATCGAGAACTTGTGGCTTGACTTATTGGACCATCGGTCTAGTTTTGAATAAAGGAATATATATATGAGGGAATAATACTTTTTTGTCTTTTTTGTCACATATCAATTTTTAGTTGGTTATTTTTTTTAATAGACTTAACGACTTAACTAATGATTAAACTAACAGAGGTATTAACTTGGAAAAAATAGTTTAGGTACCACTTGTGACTAAAAATATGTTTAGGTACCAAAATGAGAAAGAAAAAAAGTCATAGTTTAGATATCAATTTGTATGTTAAACATCTTTTAAAATAAACCTAATGATTTGATTAGCGGATGTACTAACTTGGAGGAAAAGTAGTTTAGATACTATTTGTAATAAAAAAAAATTTAGGTATCAAAATGAAAAATTGGTATAATTACATGAAATACATGTTGTAAATTATGTTTTAGAGTATTTCATTTTAGTACCTAATTTACAACATCTACAGTGCCTAGCTACAGTATTTCATGTATATTATCCCTCCTAAAATATAACAAAGATATAAAACTACCTCATTAACAAGTGATAACTTGACCTAATGACATGACATGTTTCAAATCTTGCAAAGACAGTTGAGTAATTTGACCTAATGACTACATCCCAGTTGGTGCTTTGCTTCCTCTTCCTTCAAGAAAAAACGAGTGTGAGTTTATCAGTTCAGACTTTTCTTCTTCTTTTTGTTTGAATATAGAACTAGTGTTCATGGCAAAAGGAGATTATTCACTGTACGTAAGATTATTCGATAAAATTCAGCCAATACATGCATGCATGACTAAGTCCTGCGATTATGGTACAATATATTATAGTTTATAACACATTAATATTTTTTCTTGTACAATAATGATTTAAACCCACATTATTAAGTAGCCTTAAGTATTTGATCGACATGTAAGTTTGTTATTGGTTTTCTAATTGATTAGGTTTTCATGTGATTTAAAGCATGTGATTAAATAATAATAAAAATTACGTCATCACTTTAATGATAAAAACTAATAATATTAATAAATTTATCAATTTGAAGCTACTACTAATATTATAAAAATAAAAGAGTAAATTATATTAAATTAAAGTAAAATTTTAATTTCAAGATTTATTTAGAGAAATATTTTAAATTTTTAATTATACGAATTTAAAATCTATTCTCACACTATTCTTAATTGGTGAAGGATTAACCCTTTGTAAAATATAACAAAGATTAACTCATTTTGGTAGCAAATGAGAATTTGACCTAATTACAGATGATATGTTTAAAATCTAGCAAAGGCATTTGAGTAATTTACCTAATGATTACATTACAATTGGTGCTTTGCTTCTTTTTCCTTGTAGAAAAAACAAGTGTGAATTTATCAATTCAGACTTTTCTTTTTCTTTTGTTTGAATACAAAACTTGTGTTCAGGGCCAAAAAGAAAATAGAGATTATTCACATAATTAATTACTGTATGTAAGATTATTCAATAAAATTCAACCAATATATGCATGCATGACTACTCGAAGGTTATTTTCACTTTCAAAAAGCATATTAAAATAGAATGTGTTAAATAGTTATTGTATTAGCGATGTTACGATATATTAGAGATTATAACACAATCATTATGTTTGATTCCTTTTATAATGTTTTTTTTTTTTTTTTTTTATAATTGAGGAGGGTAATAAGATTGTTTAGAATTGAATCAAGCTTTTATGTCTAAAATATAATATTTTTGGCACTGGACCAAAAGGTTATTGACCCCTTTGTAACATTAAACATATACTCACCGTTATACATATCACTAATTGGTTCTTGGATAAGTATAAATAAATAATAATAAATATTGGTTCTTGGCTAAATATAAATAATTAATAATAAATACTATGTAATTTAGTTAAAATTAATATAAATATTTTATAATAAATGCTACATAATTTAGTTAAATATTTAGTGTCTCAAGATTTATGACAAATCACATCTCATCAATAGAAATTTTAAATTATTTAAAAATATTAATAAAATAATATTTAATAAATATATATCTTAAAATTAAAACAATATTGTTATTGTATTAAAAAATTAAAAATTTTTTAATATAAAAACTGTTAAACTTAAATAATGTACGAATTTAAAAAATTATAAGAAAATTGAATTTAGATGCAACTTTTCTGTAATTACCTTATATAATTTCTCATCCACTCTCTAAAAATTGAAACAAATATAATTAGAGTACTTTAATTATACTCAATTCAATAAAATTCACTAATTATAATATTTACCCAAATAAATTACACGTATATATTATTTCAAATAGTTACATTTAAATCCCATTACTAACTTATTTTTCTAATTGATTTAATTAATTCCAAATTTTCAAAACACTGGTCGTCTCAAAATATTCAGCTGCCCTCGATAAATTATCAAAATGAATATCTTGCTCTTTTGGGCTTAACATTCAAATTCAAGAAAATCCATTTATTTTATTATTATTTATCAAGTTTTGAATATCATTTTCCAACATGTCTACTTTTTTTTCATTTCCAGCACATCTAATCTAAATATTACATGTTTTTTAAATATATAAATCTCAACGGATCTAATATTTTTTAAAAGTCAAGTTCAAAGTTAACCGCGTAAAGACCTACTGGAATTGGAGTCCAAACCAAAAGTAAATACACAATTAATAAAATAATAGGTATGAACATAGCGGAATGGTTAGAAAATATTTTTCAACTATATAACAGAGAAAAATGCACTGAAAATAATAGGTATGAACATAGCGGAATGGTTAGAAAATATTTTTCAACTATATAACAGAGAAAAATGCACTGAAAATAATAGGTATGAGCATAGCGGAATGGTTAGAAAATATTTTTCAACTATATAACAGAGAAAAATGCGCTGAAAATAATAGGTATTAGTATAGCTTATACGCTTTGTGTTGGGTTAATTATTTTTTTGAATTAAATTATTAAATAAATATTTGAAGATTAAAATATATATATTTTTATACTTTTGTATATTTGAAATTTAATTTTTATTTTTTATAGGAATTTAATCTCTCTCTTTTTTAAATTTAAAATTTTAAATACAATTATTAACACCATTAAATTATTTTGTTAAATTTATTGGTGTAAGATTTTAAATTTTAGAGAGAAAAAAAACTTAGTAGTCATGCAACAAAAAAATTGAAACATTGTAATGAACTTGAATTTAACAATTATTTTAACGGTGCATTTCAATCAAAATAAAGTATTTGAACTAATCAAAGATATTGTAAAAGTCGAGATATCAAATTTTATAAAAAAATTAAAGTATAAAGATTAAATCTTAAATTCGAATGTAGCATAAGGATCAAAATTAAAATTTGACCATTGATATATAATAATAAAATTGAGTATTGCATAGAGACCAAAATTAAAATTATATTATATTTCTATATAGTATATCAATATAGAGATCAAAATTAAAAATTTATCATTTCCTATATAACGAGAAAAAAAGGGACCCACGTGTTTAGAAAATTACCGAACAAATACATGCAGTTAAGATTTAAGAATCATAAAAAAATTGTTACATGCAATTTGCAGTAGTTCGGGTATTCTCCTGTTTCATGCTTAGTCAAAGCAACCCGCAGACTCAAAGAAAGCTTAAGAAAAGAAGAGGAGGCGTGTCTGTAGAAGAAACCCATTGGACATTCGTTTAATATATAGGTATAGATGCCGTGAGGGACCTTCTGTTCTGCCCAGATCAAGGGCTTGCTGTGGCCGTATAACTGGGTCCATGAGAGCCCACCGATGGGCTCCTACTTCCCACAGTATTTGTGGGCTATTTATGTATTTATTAAATTTATATAATCAAAATAGACACAATTGGATTTATATATTTTGAAATTTGTGTAAATCTGATTAGTTGTTGGAGGCAGTGGAGTGATGCAAGTGGACCCATGGATGTATGTGCGTAGCTGGACCACAACAATATTAGTGCAAGTGGGATTGACAGTGAGCGGCAACTAGGTGGACGGCAATATGTATATTTACTAATTAAACATTAAAAGTTACAAGACTTGGTACTGAGGATAACACCGGTAGCAGCAGAACAGCCAAATTTTGGACCAAGTCTAAAAGCTTTTTGTAAAACTTGAAGAAGAAAGCAGTCCTATTCCTAATGTAATCATCCAAAATCGATGTCAGAAAATGAAGAGTATATTTCTGCAGAAACCCTCTTATCTGATCTGCAATAACAACAGGTACTCGAGTTTGTAACATATTTTGCAGCGCGCCATCCAATCTTAAAGGGGAACTTGGCAATGCACCACACCATCGAAAGTGGCCCAACGATGCACAAAAAACAAGCACTGCAACCGAACTCTATTAAAGATGAAGAAGAAGGACTTGGGTTGGTGTGATTACGTTTGCAACCACTGGATTTTACCTTCACTTTATCTCTGATGGGAAACTTGGGCTCCATTTTGCTGACGCTGAGACCAGTTGCAGTTTCAGTGAAAGGCGTCAATGGGTGGAGAAGTTGAAGCAAATGAATGGTAATTTTGCTTGCAAGGATGAGGATTTAAGTGCATCTTTGGCTGTGGAAATTGCTGAAAAAATATTCCTTTGGAAGCTTTGCATTGCTAAGGGTTCTATTTTTAGTCAATTTCGGCCTCGAATCAAATATCATCTCATTATCCCACAGGGCCATGCCTTATTAGCTTTTCCTTCTGTCTCTGCTAAATCATATGTCTATATAAAATAATATCGAATTAAATTTTTTAAAAGGAAAAAGTAATCTACCATTAAATTTATACATAATTACATAAATTTAATATAAAATTGAACCGAAAAAAACATAATGGAAAGCTTACATTTTAGATCTTCAGTCTCGAAAATCTCCTTTTTACCGCTAAATCAACGTCTCATTGGCATCTCTCTCTAAAAAAGAAAAAGTCTCATTGCCATCTTTTTCGCTTTATATCGTTCGTAGCTTTGGAATATGCCTCAAATTCTTTTCACATGTTTTTAGTCAGTTTATTTATGACCGAGTCCTCATACTCTGTCAATTTTTAAAATTTAATTTCTATATTTTATTTCTTTGAATTTAGTCCCTTTATTTTTTTTTATATAAAAATTAACTCTATAAATTTTACTTAAATTTAAATATATGATATTTCAATATTTAAAGCTCTGGTTTAAAGAAGTAATGAATGATTAAAATATAAACCACAATTCTAAAAATAAAAAAGAAATCAACCGATGACACCAAAATTCCAATAAGAAAGGTGATGTTAGCTCTACATATGTAATACTGCTGATGATATTATTAGTTATTCCCTACCTTCTGATAAATATGCCGAACCAATATTCGCAATGGCATCTTTCACTTACATTACTTTGATTTTTTTATATATTTGTGCTTTTACTACGGTCCGTCACTGAATGTCTGCCGTCTTGCCTCTAGCTTTATGAGTGCAAGGTTTTCGTGCCCTAAGTGCATGATTAGTCTTGCTTAGTTAAAGATCTTGTTTGCTTTTGTTTTCTTTCATGCTATCTGTTTCTTTCGCTTGCAATGGAGAGAGAGACGGAGAATCTTCGAATTGAAGAGAAGGAAGATGTGGAATTAGTGGTTGGGCCAGAGGATCTTAACAATGTAGTTGTAGATATTGGTTATGAGTTATGTTTTATTGGAAAGTTTATTGAGGAAAAGGTGATCAATTTTTCGATAATAGAGTGAATGTCGTTATCTTTGTGGAAGTCAATACAGAATGTTAGTATAAAGCCAATTGTTGGTAACGGTTTGTACCTAATTCAATTTTTTCATATGGTTGATTTGAGAAAAATGATCCCTAAAGATTCTTCATCATTTAACAATTATCTTTTGCTTGTTCGTAAGTTGATTCAAGGTGGGATTCGATGACCATTAACTTTTTTATGCTAATTTTTGGATCCAATGAAGATTGATATTAGTAAAGTCTCTGACAAGATTGATTGGAATTATCTACAATTTATTTTAAAGCGTCTAAGCTTTCATCGACAATGAATGGATTGGATGATTTTATGTGTCATTTCGGTGTGTTAATTTATTTTAATGGTAGTGAGATCAAGCCAATATCAACAAAACAAAATCTTCATCAGGAAGATCCGTTTTCAACTTTTCATTTCATTTTTTTAATACCCGTATTATCATCTATTTTTTTAAACTAACATAATACATATGATGATTTAATTTTAATTTTTGTTACTTGTTTAAAATTTATTTTTATGATACTAATATTTTTATAATAATTAATCTTTTTAAAAATATGAATTACGTAATTACAAATTCGACATGGGGAATATCAATGCAATTGCACTTTGTCAGCTAAATACATCAAAGAAATTACAATTCATTGTAATTACTCTGTTCTGTCCAAACATACCCAATATGTTTAATTTATAAGAACAATGCAAGGCTGCAGAAAAGCAACCAACCTTTGCATTGCTGTACTACAAAATAAACTTTGGCGATGGATCTATGAACCATCCATTGCAATAACTCCACGGAAGAGCTTCCAGTTCTGAACCAATAAGCTAATGTTAGTATAGGGATGGCTGCTCCTTGCACTCTGGCCATGCTCAGTTCAAAGATATTGGTACATTGAATGTGGACGCGGCTCTCCAATCCCGAACTTTTTTCCATAACTTTTCTCAAAACTTACAAAGTTTCAGGCTCACTTTTCTCATCTTTGTAGCCTGATGCCTTTCCACTTCTTCCAATTAAAAATGGCTCCGGTGAAGAACTGTTGGCTTGTGTTTCAAGACCATGATAAGATCGAGTAACGAAAAATTCAGCTCCCAATTTAGCTATTCCTTTGACAAGAGAATCAGGGTATCGGTCACGCAATTGCAGAGCCTTCTCAGTTGCATTAGCTAAGGCAAGAGCACCATCATTATCTCCATCTCCATCTCCATTCTCTGTATAACATTACATTCCCACCAATGTGAAACCACGTAGAAAGGCATTGCTTAATAACTCATCCAAGCAGAATGTTATCAATAAAACAGTTACCATGAAAGCAATAATAGAGTTCTACAGGTAAAACTGGTGTACCCACTATTTTATATACAAAAAGGAAACACTCGAAGCATTATGCAGACAATATTTTCAGCATAACTTTCGGAAAATAAGAGAGTAGAAATTTGAATACCACCAATAATGGACTTAAAAGTGAGGGATATGTACCTTGGAGTTCAAAATCTTCAACATATCCGCCTTTAAGGAACGAAAACCGTGCTTCTTCAGGTTGCTTACTTACCTCCAATTGAGATGAAATAATTAAATCTCGAAACTCCATTACATATGTTCCCGTCCACTGGCTTCCTCTAAAGAATGTAATTTCCAAATTAAATATCCAAAATGGAAGCATAAATATACCAGAGATTTAATGTACAAGCTTATATATGTCAACAGAGCATCTGTCCTACAAAGTTCTCATGTTATATGCTTTACCACTTCGACAGCATATCTCCCCTCATATTTACTTTATTTTTGCATATCCTTTGAATTTGTAGAATACAAACACAAAAAACATCATCTTTCTATGAGAAATTTCACAAAATCGACAAATATACAATAAACGAAGAACAATAGCAAAAACTTTTGTAAAGCAAACATCTTTGTTCATCACTTCTTACTATCTTTAATATTACATCTTTCTTCAAGTTAGAAAAATAGAAAACCCGGGACAGAATAAAAATATGCAATTGGCCAGTCTCCTCAGTTTCACAAAGCATACAATCCTTCAATTTTAATATGTTCACTGAGAGAGGTATTGCATTAAACTGGCAGTTGCATAAGCATTCATATGGCCTACCCAGTTACACCGTAAAGCATAGTTATGTTGAACTGAGAAAATAAAAAACGATATATATAGATGACTAAACAAGTAGATAGAATGCCGAAAGGATTTGGGAATAGGGGACAAGCAGAGAGAGAGAGAGAGAGAGAGAGGACACTCAAGACAGATTAGAGAAAGTTAAGTTTATTGTCGATCGAATGAGAATAGTTTATGGTAATTCACCTGCTGAAAGCTAGCATGGCTTCAAATGGAGTAATAACAGGTGCTAAGAACTCTTTGCTATCCAAAAGAGCAGTTTGCGCACATGAGACGTAGATGAAAACATCACACTGCAAAAATGCAATATTTTTTAGATTAACCAGTCTTTGACTTCCTAACATAGAGGCTATCTACAAGCATGTCTAAGAGGTTACTTCAGGAAAGTTAGCAAGTTTGGCAGGGTTCGGTCTTCCCATGACAAGAGTGTAGGCCTTTTTCCCAGCAAGCGTGATCAGTTCCTTCATCTGATGAATCATGTGAAGGTAGCCAGCTGCACAAAAGTTACCACCTTATTTAGTACACACTGATGCATGTAGAAAGTTGCTAGAAAATATAAAATCTCAGATGAGCCTTAATAAAATAAAAGTCCTTAAGAACATCTCCGAGAAATGCAAAATAAAAAATAACAGAACTATGGATTTGGGGCAGTATACACACATCTAATGTAAACAAAAGTAAGCATTACTTCTGGACTAATAGAAGACATATGTTTGAATGAAGAGTTATATGTGCATGGATACTAAAAACCAACACTCTTAACATGGTCAAAATGATTTAAAAAAGGTAACCATGTAAACCCGACAAAGACACTTCACATCCATAATCCAATTCCTAAAAATAACAATTACAAGGAAAGGAGGAGTGTCCTCTGCATAACTTTTAAGTTTAGGAAGTTTAGGAGGAACTACCATGAAAACTTACCCACACCAAGAGTTCCTACTAAAATCCCAACGATATTAGCATCTTTTGCTCTCTCCACTAGATAATATCTGCAAGAAACAGCGGTCACATAGTGCTAAACAAGTAACACAATACTGTATTGATAAGGGTGTTGCTGACTTGGAAAGAGAAACAGCAAAACTTTGAGAAGGGGTAAGGAAAGTAGTGAGCAGAGAAGGCATGAAAAGTTGAAAGGCATACCTACGCTTAAGGATCCTTTTCTGTTGTGAAACATCTGCCACTAATTGATCCTCTGTTGCATCATATCTGACTAAAAACAAACACCAAAATTTAAACAAAAAGCTTCCTAATAAGATACAATAGTCATATTCTTCTATCATTGTTAAATGTGTACTGTACATGGATCACTAGAAGAAGCTAATTTTCCAAAATCATCACAAGAAAATTCGTTTTCAGACTAGATGAAATACTGTTTCCTTAATCAAAAAGTCCGAGAAAGTCTAGCAAGAGCATAGAAGAAAGCATATCAAGCTGGTTATCTTAAACAGAAATCATATAAAAGGAAAAGAAAGAAAAGGGATACAGCAAAGTATGATCACAATAACCAGTATGCTATGAAGTATCAATGCATGGTAACAAAATAGAAGGAAATCAACATATGATTGCATGCGAAGTGGGAATCTATCATGTAACTGGCTAGATGCAGAGGAAGAAATGTAATTCTTAATTAGATAAACTTATGCCAACTTACCAAGCAGAAGGCAAACAACAAAGTAAATTCATGTCCATAGATGCAAACAAGAAGTAAAATGCCCTTGCTCTGTAGTGTATGTACTCATATAGCTTCAGGAATGAATGCATCAGTAATTACTATATTCAAAGATGGGAATATCTGAGGAAACATGGCAACATGTCTACCTATCTCACAGCCATTAAATGTCAGCACAACATTGGAAAAAGCTGAATTGTCAGGCCCAATCCATAAAAGCAAGTAATCTTCCATTCTCCGTCCTTCTAGTAGATCCCATATCAAGCCTCCTAGACTACACCTAGTACTAGTTGCCGCACCTAAACTGTTAGCAGAAGAACAGCTGCCCAAATATCCAAGTCCGTCGGACTTTCTATGGTCTTCTAATGGATTAATAATGGAACACCTAACATCAGCAAAAATGAACTCCAATTTGGTCTTAGGCATTGCTTCCACCAATGCCTCTTTGATATCTGATATTGCATGTGCATACTCTAACCCATAAAGAACCTGCAATATCCAAAAACAAGATAGGAATTCTAAGAATTGAGAAGAAAAATCACCATAGAAAAAACATAATGAATCCTTTCTTCAAATATCTTTTAAGTGATCCATAAGAAACAATCCTGATGATTATGTAACGGTGCAAATATTAGGCATTTAGATAATATTCCCTTCTCATCTTAAAATATGTTGCTTGCATACTGTGAAGAACTTTCACAAATAAGGCGGAGAAAAATGAAACCTCAGGAAAGAGAAACATAAGCAGAGAAAGACCATAATGACTCTTTTTTAATACTATTCTGAATAATACATAACAATCAACTTTGAGCATTTGGCATTTCCTTCCATCTTAATGTGCCAGCTTACTCAAAATAAAAATCATGTTGCCTGCAAATTATGAAGAGAACATTTCATGAGATGGAGAAAAATGAAATCTCCGAAGGCCCCAAGTATGAAGTGGCATTGACAAAAATAAATCAGTTAATTCAAACAAAATACTTAAATAGCAAAACTAAAAAGTCTATATGCTTCTTATCTGCCTTGAAATCCATACATATAACAATGTTTCCATGACAAGTAAATTGCAGCTAGAAAGTGACGCTTGTAAGAGGGTCAAATCAGATTGCTCTTCAGGATGCTAGATTTGAAAAATCACTTGATTTGAAATCAAGGGGCTTCTTGTTTTCAGCTATCTACTTTATGAAAATAAAAGTACTTTGCTAATGCTAATTGCAGCAGCTGGAATTGGACTCCATTTAAGGATCAAAATTTATTTTATTTTCTAAAACAATATCTTAGCCTTTTCTTGCTAAAAAAGTTTAGGCATATGAATCAGATTGAAAAATACTTTATTCAAACCATCAAACCGGTCAGTAATAGTGAGGTCCGTTTTCATAGATTCAGCTAGTCCTCTTTGGTCTTTCTCTCCCTTGCTTGACATTAGTGTCCTCCATTAATTGATATCTTCTCACAGAAGCATTTATAGGTTCCTAAACATATTTCAATAATTGGGTCTCCAGTGAATGTAATCCTAACCATTTACCATGCCCCCATTCCTAATTTTACTTATATTTTACTCATTTTAGATCCTTTTTTCCAAAGAGAGAGAATCCAAGGCAAATTGGAAATAAAAACAAAAGACTCCAAAAATATATCTCATATCCTCAACTGAGACATATCTACATATGCAACTACATGAGCTACATGTTAAAAATACAGAAGGAAAATTTATTAGTTTTAACAAAAGCTATCTATGATTTTTTATCACAAAATAAAATGGCTTAAAATTCACAAGCAGAAATTCTACATTACTTATCATACCACAATAGGTTTGCCATTGGTCCCAAAGTAACTCGATAACTTCTCAACGCAAAGAGGTATGCTGATTGAAGCTTTTCCAAAAACACAGAATGCAGGAAGAGTTGAGGTTCTGCAACAAAAAGTAGTTTTTGATATAAAAACATATGAAGTACAACACAAGGTTTACAGGAAAAAAATTAAACCATTTATAAAGTCACAATTCTTCAAACTGAACCATTACAGGAGAAACCCAAACGCATAGAAACCAAGAGAAATAAGCTAAGTTCAAAATCCCATTAGTCAATCCCAAAAACTGAATCATAAACCATAATAACAGTAACTCTTGCAACAATCACTAGCACCGTTAACTTATAACCATCTTCAAGAAACATAAAAAATCCAACTGGTATAACTCTTAGGATAAACTCTACCAAGACCCCCATGATTTGAAAACAAAGCATCCCGTGGATAAGTTCCATTCCCATAGAGCTACAGAGTTTGTTTTACATGAAAAAAAAATTTTAATCACAAGGTCCTGATTGAGAAAAAATAAATCACAGGATGTTATGTGGGGAAAGATGTAACCACAAGTGGTGAAGCAGTGTAGCTGAAGTATAAGCTGATGCTTGATCATTTTCTTATGAGCAGAAACTAAAAGGTCAAGATAATTTAAGCTCCTCCGTATTAACAGGTATCAAGAAGAAAAGACCTTTCTAGAGTTATATTCTTGAGTTTTGGTACACCAAAACCCTCTCCAAAACTAATTACTTTGCAAGACTTAGGATTTCAGTATTCATCAATCAGCTTTAGCTTCTCCTTAGAAGTGGTCTAAACTCTGAAGTTTCACTTCACCACGACATCAAAAACCTTTATTACCAAGAATTTAAACCCTTATCACTTTTTCCAGCTCTAGAAAATTAAAACTCATTACATAAAATATTACAAGCCTTTCCTAAGTCCAAATGCAGGAGGGTTGTCATTAGTAACTTAATAGTCGGTGCAAAGCTTTGTTGAATCATAATATAAATAATAAAACATACACAATAATTTCAGTGCTATCAGTTTGGACTCAAAATCACATCAGGCATTGTAATTTAATGGCATAATTAAGAGATATAAGATTGCGGAAGAGAGTTGGAGTGCTGCTGACATGACGCAGCATTTATACTTAATTCTGATGCATCACTCACACGTAAACCAGAAATGACTAAAAAGTGTTTTGCACATGAAACCAGTTGTTCCAAGAAAATGAAAGCTAAAAAAAGATTAAAGAACATTGCATATAGACCTCAATTAACATGACACTAAATGAAGAAACTAATTAATAAGGTATAAGATTTTCAGGATTTAACACAAGAAATTTGGCTTAATACCACATATTTAAGCTATAACAAGGATAATGCAAAAACCAAAACATTCTTAAGCATTAAACAGAGGAAAAAGAAGCCCATTCCAACATAAATGTTCGAAAAATCAAATCATCAATAAAGACCCAGAATTGATAAAACTACATCTCTGCTTCCTATAAAGACAAAGACAAAAATAAGTTTTTTTTAGAAGGTACTTACGGGCTGAGACAGGTATGGCCATAATGTATAACGCAATCAGCACCGATATGAGAAGCTCCCACTTCATCAACACAACAACTCCCAAATGTTGTGTCCGCCATTACGAATAACCCGACTTTATTACCAGACTCAAGCTTGTCTCTTAGACAAGTAACCACTTTTGTTGAATGTTTCAACAAGTCATCTGGAAACTGGAACCCAAAGCCAAAATTTTCATTAAACAGATGAAACAAATAAAGAGAAAAGAATAGCAACAGCCAGAAAAATATATATATGTAAATATCTGATTACTACCTGCAAAGCAACTCTTGTGAAGTTCCTATTTAGAATGAACTCTGCCGTGCGGCTGATATCGAAGTTCAATTCCAAGTCCATGGCTCCTGGCTGACTAGCTCGCCTCTGGGTGCGGCACCGGTAAGAAGAAGAAGAAGAAAGTGAGGGAAAACCTGAGCCTTGGGCTGGGTCCTGCAATGACATAAAAGGCCTGTCCAATTTAATCCTAGCTGCTATTACAACAAGTTTTATTAAATTATATTTATTTAAGAAAAATTATTTATATTTGTCAAAACAATAAAAAATTTAGAATTAAAAAAAAAACTCATGACGTCAATGTTTCGTATCTTAAATCTTTACACTGAATAGTTATTTCAAAATATTATTATCAATCTAAATTTAGGGAAAAAATTAATTAACATGCATAATAGCTTGAAAAAATGTGCTTACTTCAATTAAAATGACATAATATTTAAAATATATTATTATGTATAATTTAGTGGAATATTAGCATATTCAACAATTGTTTGAAAAAGTCAAAATGAAAAAAGAGGAGTTTTTAAATGTGTATAAAAATGAAAATCAATTTTTATTAAATTTTAGATTATTATTTGATTTTTTTTAATTCCAATACCAAGGCTTGCTAAGAAATCTTACTTGTAGAATTAAAATACTCTGTATGAAATAATTATTTTTATTTTCTTTTTTATTATAGATATGAATTATAGTGGTTTACCATATGGAAAAGCATTATTTTTTTTTTGGTATAATAAGAATTTAGCACAAAACTAAAGAATAAACTGAATCGCATTAACTATTCCCCATCATTGTTGTATAGATATTTTCCTCCAATAGGCTCCTAACTGAATTAGGTGGGTCTTCAAGGATCTCCAAGGTATTAATTGTGTCACCACTCGCCTTCGATAGATGATCTGCAACTCGATTAATATCTCGAGATACATGACGAAATTGAATTTGTCAATCCTTTTTGCACCATTCATGAATCAGACGAACTTCGACAATATTACTCATTACTGCTAGTCCGTTACGCAAACTCTCAATTAGCAATGTGTTGTCACATTCAATTTCAGCTTGCCGAAATCCTCTATTCCAAGCAAGTTTCAAACCTTCTAATATGGCCTTAGCCTCAATAACGAAGATATCGAACATACCTGTTAGCATTCTGAAACCAACGAGCCATCCACCATTAGGCCCTCTCAACATACCACCTATAGCAGCCCTCGATCGATCCCCAGAGATAGAGCCATCCACATTGATCTTAATCCAACCAGTATTTGGAGCTTGCCATTTTTTTATGGACATTGACGAGCATGCTAGTTGACATAATGCTCCAATTAGTTTCAAGGATTTCATCCACGACATTGCCGAACTTAGGAGTTGATTACCATTTCGACTTAAATTACAAAAGACGAACCCATTTCGGCTTTTCCAAATGAACCAGCAAATAACCGAGAATAAAGTAGGCCATTCGTTATCAGGGATTAGAAAATTACCTTTATTAGTGATGTTCCACTGTAGCCATTCTTTGGTGCTAAGGCTAAAAAACTCCCCCCACCCATGATGAGGAAAAATTAACTTTTAAACTGCCATGGCAAATCCACAATCCCTTACTGCATGTAATGTCGACTCTACATGTAACATCCGCATTCTTGAATCGGATTTGGAATAGTAATAGAGTAGAATTGAGAATTAGACTATATAGCTAACATAAGAAAATAGTTGGAAAATTAAGGATTAATTAGTAATTGTGAGAAAGGAGGAAGGACTAAATAGTAATTTGTCCAAATTGAATTATGAGTCATCATGGGAATTAGATTGATTAAGGAGGGGCAAAAGAGTAATTTGGTGGAAGATATTTTTGGAGGCAATCATTTGGGCCAAAGTGTAAAGTTGGAAGGCCCAAGGACTAAAAGTGCAATTTTACCATTTTATTAAAGAGAGATATTTTTAGTGGAGAAATCTAGAGAATTAGAGAAAGGGAAAAGAATTAAAAGATAAAAATATAATATTTTCTTCTCATTTCACAACCGTCACATGCATGTCTCCTTCCACCCAACTTTTCCTTTATTGCAATTAAGTCCTTCAACCATTGTTAAACCTTCCAAGCTTCAAAAACCTTCATTTTCTTTGAGATTTCTGAAAGAAAGGAATAGAACAGAGTTAGCAGACACCTCGATTCTCATATAGAGTCCCTTTTGAGGTGTTAAAGAGTTAAGGGATTGAATTAGAATTTTGGGTTTTCATGAAATAAGGTAAGAGATGGTTCAATTTTCATGATATACATGTATTTTTCTGTAATTTAGTATGGAAATCATTGAATTTAGCATTTAGCTTACATGTGTTTATGTGAAATTGAAGAGAAAGGAAAGAAGGAAAGGGACCAAATTGAAGACAAAGGAAAAGAGAAGAGCAAGGAGTAAAAAGAGGAGAAAACCAGTCTTTTTGTTGTAAGTACTACAAGATTTTAAATTGAAAATTTATTCTCTTTAAATTATATGATTAATTGTGATAAAAATGAGTAAAATGATATGTTTAGTTATAAATACGGTGATTAGGTGTGACTAAATGAAATTTAGTGCAAAGGAAATATGAGAATGGAGAAATTCACTTCAAAAACAGTTTGGACAGTAACAGGGGACTAACTTCGAAAATTCACCAAAAATTGTATAAAAATATTTATAGGTTGAATTAAATATGTAATTAAATCTTATTGAGTTTAGTTTCATATGGAAGAAACGGTGTTGGAAATGGATCTGTATATTCTGAGATATAACTGATTTTGTGTAACAAGGTCAGAGTAGATTCGAGTTCCCCTGTTCTGACTTTGAAAAATCATAGAAAAATATATAAAAATTATTAGATATGAAAATTTATATGGATGAATCCTTAATGAGTCTATTTTCAATAGAAACAAACGTGAACATCATTTGATCTCTGTACAAAAAGATAAATAATTTTTAGTGAAGAAAGGTCGAAACTGTCAAGCTGCAGAGAAGGGGTAAATTGAAAGAATTTACTGTACAAATTGGCTAAAGTAAAAATTCTGAAAATTTTATGGTAAAAATATATTTGAGTCTAATTTCAGAAACATCAAGCGGTTTATAATTTTGAATTCTGTAGTTCAAGATAAAAATAATTTAGTGACTGTGACGCAAGTGGACAGCTTTGAAAATTAATGTGAAAATAAGAGTAAAGAGGTATATGATGATATATATGTGATGAACAATGTATATGTGAAATATTATGTGTTTAATTATGAATATTGATTATATGATAAAATTAAGTAAGCTAAAGAAGTTAAAATAGTCAAGATGTGTAAAGTAGATGAATGTGCATAATGTGATAACAAAATAAGTTAAATGATATACATATGTGAAAAATATAGATTTTATACAATAAATATTCACACGTTTATTAAAATGAGTTAATAAAAAGTTTAGAATTGATTAATTATTCTTGTAGTACTTACTAAGCCTTCATCGGCTTAACGCGTTTATTTCAACGCGTAAGTATAAGACCTCTGAGAAGTTAAGATTGGATTAGGTGTCTCTCATCAAATCACATCAACATCGGAAGATTGCAAAACAAGGTATATTTATTTTGTGTCAAATGACATGTACAAATGGTATACCTATGTGTCTCTAATGAATGAGTTACTAATATTGTTTTAAAATTTTACATGAATTGAAAGAAAAATTGTATTATACTCGTTTTTAATACTCTGACATTGTATGTAATACTCTTATACCGGGTTTATACGTGTGAATCGGGTATAGGGGTGTTACACTACAGCACAACCAAAAGATTCACAGTAAGCCGCCTAACTCATACCACGTCGCATTCTCATCTTATTAGATAGTATGCGTTCCTTGTATAGTAGCCATAAGAACACACGGATTCGTTGCGGAGTCCTCACTTTCCACAGTATTTGGTGACCCTCATCAGCAGCTAAACTGATGATATTCGACATATGCTTATATGATTCAAGCAAGGAGAATTTGCCAGCAGCCATATGCTTCCATTTAAGCTGATCTTGTCCCAGTTCACAACTTGGTACATCATAAGCAAGTATACTTTTCACAACATCAGGAGGAAGAACCAATGATAACAACAAAAATTCCAAGTACCTTCTGGTAAGACAACATTACATACCCGGATTGTTTCATCCACCTCTCCTTGTCCAATATATTTCTGCTTCAAGGCACCCACTCTTTTGACCCAAACATTATTCCAAAAATTAACCAGTCGACCATCACGAACAGTCCATATGAGCCCATCTTTAACCTCATCCCAAACTTTTGTTAAAGCTTGCCATAGATGGGAACTATTACTCCGATTAATCCTCTCTGGAATTAGACCATGAATATTATATTTGGCTCTCAAGAATTGAACCCAGAAGGCGCCAGTATTCACAACAATATTATAACCAACCTTCAAGAGAAAAAGCTTGTTTTGATCCTGAAGTTTTCTGATTCCTAAACCCCCAGCTACAACCGACTGACAACAATCATCCCACTTCACAATAACTGGTTTCCTTTCGAAACTAGAGCTCCTCCATAGAAAATTGCGAGCCAATTTTTCTATCTCTTTGCAAATTGAAACAGGTATCTTTGTTGTAAACATAAAGTAAGTAGGTATTACTAAGAGTACTGACTTAACAAGAGTAAGCCTCCCCGCCAAAGAAAGTTTTCTAACATCCCATCCGCCCAAACGAACCCACACCTTATCTAGGATAAACTGGAAGGTGTTGACACCTACTCTATTATGGAACAAAAGAACTTCCAAATACTTTCCCAAATCATTGACTCTAGTAAAACCAAGTTTAGCAGTAATAGCCGTAGCAACAATCTTGGTAACGTTATTAAAGAAGGAAATTTGTGTCTTCTGATAACTAACACAATGTCCAGAATAATGACAAAAAGAATCTAGAACATGTTTAACATAAGATGCACCCTTATCATTCGCTCTGCAAAAGATAAGTAGATCATCTGCAAAGAATAAATGTGACAAATGCGACCCTCTTCGAGACATCAAAAGGGGCTCCCAATTTTGCTGTTCGATCGCTACCTCAATAAGATGGCCAAGCCTTTCCATCCCAAGAACAAATAAATAAGGAGACAGTGGATCCCTCTAACACACTCCTCTAGGTGGAACAAAAGCTTCTGAGATAAATCCATTCCACAATAGCTGCATCAATATCGTAGAAACACAAGTCATAATAAGACGAACGAAAGAACCTGGAAAACCTGCATCTGACAACGTATCCTACAGAAAGTCCTACCTAACTCGATCATAGGCCTTCTCAAGGTCAACTTTGATTGCCATCCACCCATGTTTACTCTTTGTACTCTTCATAGTATGAATCGCCTCTTGAGCAAGGATGACGTTATCTGAAATGTTCCGGGAAGCTATAAAACTAGATTGATTCGGCTTGGTAAGTGTTTGTATCAAACTCCTTAGCCGAATTACCACCGTTTCCGTAATGATCTTGTATAAAACAGTGCATAAGCTTATAGGGCGATATTGAGTGATAGATTCCACCCCAATGCCCTTAGGAATAAGAACCAAAGCGTTCTATTTATATTCGGATCCAAACTGCCACCCTTAAACATAGTGCATATCATATTGAAAACACTCTGTCCCATAATGTCCCAGTTGGCTTGATAGAATTTTGCATGTATCCCATCCACCCCGGGTGCTTTAAGTGGAGCCATACTGAACAAAGCTTGTCGAACTTCCTCGAGACTAACGTCAGCAGTAAACAACTTCAACAGACCATTCTCAATACTAGGAAAACGGCCCGTGATAGGAAAACTATTAGGAGAATATTCATCTACAGTATACAAGCTAGAGAAATGTTCTATAGCATGGCGTTTAAGGGTATCATCATCGTAACACCAATTATTACCCTCAATTTTAAGAGCTTCAACTCTATTCCTCTTCTTCCTCAAAAAAGCCCTTCGATGAAAATTTTTTGTAACATCCGCGTTTTTGAACCAGAGTTGGAACAGTAATAGTGTCGAGTTAAGAGTTAGAATATGTGGTTAAAATACGAAGATTAGGAAAAATTAAGGATTAATTAGAAATTGTGAGAAAATAGGAAGGACTAAATAGCAATTTATTCAAATTGAATTATGAGTCGTCATGGGAATTAGATTGATTAAGGAGGGGAAAAAGAGTAATTTGGTGGAAGATATTTTTGGAGGCAAAGTTTTGGGCCAAAGTGTAAAGTTAGAAGGCCTAGGGACTAAAAGTGCAATTTTACTATTTTTATTAAGTGAGATATTTTTGAAGAAAAGTCTAGAAAATTTGAGAGATGAAAAATCAACTAAAAGATGAAAATATCATCTTCTCTTTAAAGCCCAACCGTCCATGTCCATGTTCTAACTATCCAACTTTTCTTTTTATTCCAATTTAGTCCCTTCACCATTGTTAAGCCCTCCAAGCTTCAAAATCCTCCATTTTCTTTAAAATTTCCTTAAGAAACGCATAGATGGAAGCTAGTAGACACCTTAATTTCCTTATAGAGTCCACTTTGAAGTGTTAAAGTGGATAGGGATTGAATTAGAATTGTGAAAATTCAAGAATAAAGGTAAGAAATGATTCAATTTTCATGACATACATGTATATAGACACCTTAATTTCCTTATAGAGTCCACTTTGAAGTGTTAAAGTGGATAGGGATTGAATTAGAATTGTGAAAATTCAAGAATAAAGGTAAGAAATGATTCAATTTTCATGACATACATGTATATTTACATAATCTAGCATGAAAAGTATTGAATTTTAGTCTTAAGCTTATATGTGTTTGTGTGAAATTGAAGAAAGAGGGAAGAAGGAGAAGGACCAAATTGAAGAAAAAGGAAAGGAGAAAGCTAAGGTGTGAGAAGAAATTATCTACAAGTGAGATAAGTACTACAAGTATTAAAAGACTTAGTAACAATTAAGTTAAAGTGTTTATAATTTTAAAATATATGATTAATCATGATGAAAATGAGATGTTTAATTATAAGTATGATAATTATGTGTGATTGAATGAACTTTAGTAGAAAGAAGCATGAGAAAGGAATTAATCTCATTGAAACAGTTTGGACAGAACAGAGGACTAACTTCGAAAATTCACTAAAAATTGTATAAAAATATTTAAGAGTTGAATTAAATATTTAATTAAAGCTTATTGAGTGTAGTTTCATATGGAATAAATAGTGAAATAAAAGGAATTGTATATTTTGAGATATACTAGTTTTTGTGTAACAAGGTCAGAATAGGTTCGGGTTCCCCTGTTCTGACTTTGAAAAATCATAGAAAAATGTATAAAAATTATTATAGACTTAAATTTATATGGTTTAATCCTTAATGAGTATATTTTCAAAAGAAACAGACGGAAACATCATTTGATCCCTGTAAAAAAAGATAAATAATTTTTAGTGAAGAAAGATCAAAACTGTCAGGCAGCAGAGAAGGGGTAAATTGAAAGAATTTACTGTACAAATTGGCTAAAGTAAAAATTATGAAATTTTTATGGTAAAAAGATATTTGAGTCTAATTTCAGAAACATCAAGCAGATTTTAATTTCATATTCTGTAGCTCAATATATAAATAATTTAGTGACTATGACGCAAGTGGACAGCTTTGAAAATTAATGTGAAAATAAAAGTAAGAGGTATATAATGATGAATATGTGAGAAAAATATATGTGTGAAATATTATGTGGTTAATTATAAAGATTAATTGTGTGATTAATTGGTGAAATTGTGAAAGCCATTGAGGAAATAAAGGTGAGAAATACATGATTATGTATATGTGATGAAAAATGTATATAGATGTATAAGTTCTGAATGATTTGTGATCAAAATTAAAAGTGAAAGTGAAAGTGAAAGTGAAATTGGAATTAAAAGTGATATGAATTGTAAATTAAAAATCCCTATTAACTAGTCGGGCTGAGTCGGATATAGTTGGCATGCCATAGGATTGGAAGAGTTCAGGGATACTTCGACCTTGAGTCGATGAGACATTGGGTGTCATTATTTTACTTCGGATAGATTCGATGAGGTACTGGGTACTACTTTACTTCGGCTAGGCCGATGAGACACTGGGTGCCACTTTATTGCTTTGAACTATCCGATGAGGCACTGGGTGCAATTCTGGAGTGTTTGGTTGGATCCGTGTATCCACCAAGGTCCGAGTCTTGTTAATAGGGTAAATAATGTGAAAAATAAAGAATGTGCAAATTGTGACATTGAGGTAAGTGAAATGATAATGACATGAAAGGTAAGTACAATATATGTATAAGAAATCAAAGAATGATAAAACTAAGTAAGCTAAGAGATTGGAATGGCTAAAATGTGAAATGAGGAAGAATATGTGAATTCATAACACTACTGTAAGTTAAATGTTATACACATAAAAGGTATGTATTTTAAATGAATAAATAAATATATGAATGAATTTGAAATGTGTGATTAAAAGATGAATGATTAATGACTCTTGTAGTACTTACTAAGCCGTTACCGGCTTAACGCGTTTATTTCAACGCGTAGGTATAAGACCTCCGAGAAGTTAAGGTTGGATTAGGTGCCTCTCATCAAATCGCATCAACATCGGAAGATTGCAAAATAAGGTATATTTATTTTGTGTAAAATGACATGTACAAATGGTATACTTATATGCCTCTAATGAATGGGTTATCAATGTTGCTTTGAAAATTTAAATTAATTGAATGAAATGGTTAAAATTGTGTTTTGGATTGATTTGAAATATTGAGGAAGTTTTTAAGTTATTTTTAGGGGGTTATTACTAAGTTTTCGACTATAGTTACTGATTTTGAGACAGAGGTATCGATATTTTAAGGTCATAACGATACCAAAGTTCCAGAATGCCCCATTGGTTTCGTTTTTAAGCAAAAGTATCGATATTTACCCTGTTTTGAGTAAAAATTACATTTTCATTATTTTCAAACTGGTTTTAAGTCTCAATTTTGATTATACTTGATTATTTTGTGATATTTTGAGTAAAACGATTCAATTACACAGTATTTGAAAGAAAATATTGTTATACTCGTTTTTAATTCTCTGACATTGTATGTAATACTCTTATATCGGGTTTATACATGTAAACCGGGTGTAGGGGTGTTACAAATTTAGTATTTCTATCCTCGTCCACAAGCCACTCACACCGGGATCTTTGGAACTAGAAAAGTTCCTCTTGGCCAAGGATATCTTCAATTTCCATACAGATATCAACTTCTCGTAATTGAAGTCTCCTAGAGTTACCCCTCTTCAAAGCTCTTTGTACACGTTCTAACTCCCTTATAGCTCGTCTTTTCCAGTAAAAAATGTTACCAAACACAGTCTTATTCGAGTCCTAAACTAGATTCATAAACTGCCCCAAATTTTCCATAATATCCCCATCGACTGTCTAGGATTTAGTAACAACATCCCGAAATTCTAGATGTCTTAACTAGCATGCAAGGAAACGAAAAGGTCGTTCTCTACCTCTTGCCTGTGGCGATGATGTCAAAACCAACAGCGAACAGTGATCTGACTTCAATTTATGCCAATGAAGGACAAAAGTTTCAGAAGCAAAAGACTGCCAAATATCGTTACAAAGAGCACAATCCAATCTTTGATAAAGATTACCTCTGTTCAAAGTGTACATTGGACCCCGGAACCCCAAGTCAAACAGCCCATTTTGCAAAACGAATGAGTTGAAACTTCTACAACCCAAGTTAATATTTATAGCTCCTCATCGCCTCTCCTCACCATTGATAATGGCATTAAAATCACTTGCTAGGAGCCATGGACTATTATCCTCAACAACAATAAACCCCAAATTAACCCACAACAACTCTCTTAATTGACGACGAGGACTGGCATACACAGCAGTACACAAGAAGGACGACATGCTATAACTGTCCGTAATCCTCATATGCACAAATTGAGAATGGACCTTAAGAATTTCCACACCAATGTTGTCATTCCAAAACAACCATATACCACCCGAAAATCCAGTTGCTTTAACACGAAATGAGTTCTCAAACCCTATTCTCGCCACAACCAAATCCGTCTTACTTTCACTAATCCGAGTTTCAAACAGGGCCAACAAGTCAGTTTCATACTCACTCCTATATTCCTTGATAAAATTGCTAAACCTTGGGTGGCCACACCCTTGACAATTCCAAAACAGAGCATTGAAATTTGTGTTAAACATAAGAAAAAAATATGAGATTTCATACCAGCAGTAAAGACATCAAGCTTGCATCTGTAAGGAATCATTAGTGTTTCCACTAATCACCATCTCTCCATCAACAGTCTTTGAACTCTTTTACATGTCTTGGTTTAAGCCATGAATAATTCTCTCAATCGCCAAGGTGACTGAAATTGAAGCATCATCCCCTTAACACCACTGGTCTGATCAGGACCCACCAGTCTCTGTTCAAAGTTCTCCCCATCGACCCTTTTGAATTAGAGTTGAGAATATGTTTGTGACTCCCCTCCTCAATAAAGGATCCTTTTGCTAATGAAAGATTCACTGCCAAATTTTTCTCCTTATTTAGACCTTTACCAACCGACCGAAAAACAATTGGATCAAGGCCTTTATTTGATATTTTCGGACCCATAGTAGATCTATCATTAAAAGGGTTAGAAACCAAGCTGGCAAAATCAACCAGCTTATTAGTGGGTTTTAGGACGTTCGACCCAACTTTCTTGCTAGCTGAGAGAACTACCCATTTGCCTTTACGCTTAACTCCTCCTTTCTCAACTCCCTTAGATTGCATCATAGGCAATTTTCCTTCTCTCTCCTGCACAATTACCTCCAAAAGATCTATAATGATATCCATCTCCCCATCTATCTCCTTAATGGCATTTGATTCCTCCAAATCCATTTCTACCTGATTTTCGCTAAGAACAGCAAAACGACATTCACCCATTTTTCGGTTATCGGAGTTATCCTTGACTTTCACCCCCGTTCGAGAACAGCGACGCTATCTGTGTTCCACTAGCAACCACGGTCCAAACTGTTCATCCTCCACCCGACCATGATTCGAGGCACCTTTACTTAAACTACCATCAAAAGATGTTTTAGGTATCTCCTCTGGTTTTGTAGTAAACGAATAAGAATCACGAGTATGTCCAAACCTTCCACACTCGAAACACACAAATGGCAATGATTCATATTCAACTCGTTATATTCTCCCTTCAATTCGGATTTTGGAGATAAGAGGTTTGTCAAGGTCTATATAAACCGCTAGTCTTGCAAACTAGCCTCTGGAGATGTTATCAGTATTGCGATCAATCTTAGCCACTGGTCCGATTACAGAAATGAATAATTCTTTTTGTATATAATCCCTCGGGAAGTCCGAGTAATCTGATCCAAACCAAAAGATCTTGTGGATGTTCCTATTCTATGGAAAACGTTGGTGAACATAGGCGGACGGATATGTAATGCCCAAAGATTGTCCACGAACCTCCTAACAAGGCCTTTTGGTATTCTTCATCCGACTGGAGTTTAACTGAGTAATAGTCATTCTCCAGATCAGTTATTTGTATACGGTTCTTAGAACCCCAAAGGGCCTGTAACTTATTCAACATAGTGTAGTAAGATATCTTCCTTCCCAAGAGTTTCACAATCACCGTTCTAACCATTCTTTTAACAATAAACTGATGAACACATTCTGAGAAAGTAATATCAGTTATCCCATCAACTAACACCTGTTTAGCATCCCACTCAAGAAGTTCAAAATCCTCATTTTTTTGTGAATTCGTCGCCAACGAATCGGAGCCCATCAACTTATCTTTCCAAGATACAATTCTGTTAACAATCACATAAACTTTCATTCCTATATCATTGACTATAAGATCATCCGGATCCGACAGCTCATCCGACCGACGCCGTACCTTCTTCACCGTTCGCCCATTGATGTCGCTCATGCTCTTTTTTTACTAATGCAAAACTTTTTTATGGAAAAGCATTATTTAGTACCTCTTTTGTTACTTAAATACATTACTTACCATGTACTTTTAGTTTAGTAATATGATTTTTTAATGATAAATTATGAGTAATTTTGTGATGCATAGGTGGTGACAAAAACCATGAAGAATAATGAATTTTGGGCTTTAATAAATTTTTGGGGAATTACTTTATTTTTTATGTCGAACTATAAGGTATTCAGGATGGCTTAATTATTTTTTGTGAGCGTGGCTTTAGCAACGTTTCAATTGAAACTACTAACCTTTAGGCAGCAAAAGCTTTACAGGAGATGATAATAAATGCTTTAGTTTTGCCTTGATCAGGAGAATTCGCCTGTTACTATTATGATTTGAACAATGACATGTTCGACACATACCCAGAGAAGACAATCAATATGTTAATAGAATGGTTAAACTAGTGCATTACAGATTTTAAGATTTATGTTTGTATCAGATCTCCTCGTTGGGAGATCATTTAGGTTTTGTAATTAGTTTAAATATTTTCTTTTGTCACAAAAAAATAATTCACCGCCAGTATATCAAATAATTATTCTAATTTTATTAATTTTTATATGTATTCTTTAATTTTATTTTTCTAAAATAAAATTATTTTGACTATTTTAAGCTCAGCATTTAATTAATTAAAATTTGCTGTTTTGATGTGTAAATTAGACCTAAACTCACAGTTTAAATAGGGATATAATTAGAGGGGTGTATTCCATAAGTTCAGCTAATTTGTTTTTTATATATCAAAATTCGAATAAATCAATTTAAAAAAATCAAACCAAATCGAATTGATTTTAAGTTTCAACTGAATAAACTAAACTAAATCGAAAATACTTAATTCAGTTCGGTGCGTCTGTTCTTTTAGGGAGTTATGGAAATGAATTTTTTTTATAAAATATTTACGTACATAAGTATACAACTGTCAGATTTTTTTAAAATTTTCTATCTGAACTCATTTTAAACTATAATTAAAAATGTTATTAAATGTGCATCGAAGATTTAAATTTAATTACTAAGTATGAAATGAGATGAGACAGAAAACTTGTGAATAACTTGATTGGGGGATTTCTATAATTAATTAAAAATAAAATAATATTAAAAGTTAGAGATATCTAACTTCATGAAAATGATAAAGGTATCCAAATTTCAACATCGGACGTAGATTTGCAATACCCACAGTTCCATCTCTGGTTTCATGTTCTACTTGTTTTATATTTTAAATCATATTGGTCCAAACCTTGTATACCACTGATATGTCTTCAAACTCAAGAAAGTTGGAACCGAGTTTCACTTGAGCACCAAAAATATGACCTTGGACTAATCATATATTTTTCACTTTCTTAGATTCAAGTACAAGAAAAATGTACTAAAATATAATTATAAAAGCACAGCAAATAGGTTTTCCAGCTGCTTTATTCTTACAATACTTATAGCATTACCGATCTACCATTTCATTTACACAACTGAAAGCTGGAATTCTTGCAAACTCTGACATTTTTTATTTTTATTAACTATAAGTCTTAACGGTTTAAAAAAGGATGGAAAGGGTACAATTAGCTTCAGTCATGATGCATAACCCCACCCACCTCCCCAAGCTACTGTGAAACTCACTTCTCTAAAAACCCACCCTTTTACCCACTTTTCTCCGAAGCCTTGCCCAAGGACGTGAAGTTCAATCTGCAATTCACAATGGAAATATATAAACCTCAATTGTGCCATTTCAGAACAACAAAGCTAATCCTCATGCCTTTCAGAGTTGTAATTTTTACCATGTTAATTCTAAGGATATAAATGAACAGAATGTTCGATGAACTGTTCATGAACAGTTCGTATAACGTTCGTTTACTAAACTAAATAAACAAATATGGATAAAGATTTTATGTTCGTTTAATAAACGAACGAACACGAACAGTAGTGTGTTCCGTTGTTTATATTCACGAACAAGCTCGATTATTGGCTCGTTTATTGACTCATTTATTTATTAATAATATTTTCTTATAAAAGTATTAAACAATATCTGTGTGTATTTATTTATTGTTTGTTTGTTTATTATTCATAACATTGTTCGTGAACATGTTCAATTATATGTTCATGAACATGTTCAATTATATGTTCATGAACATGTTCAATTATATGTTCATGAACATGTTCGTTTAATGTTCATGAATATGATGTTTGATTAAGTTAAATGAATATGTTCGTGAACATTAAACAAACAAACATGAACACACATGATTTTAAATAAACGAATATGAACAAAAATTTGAAATTCTTAACGAACACAAACTGAATACGAACAAGCTTAAAAATAAACAAACAAACATGAACAGAGATTTGTTCGTTCAAGCTCGGTTCATTGACAGTCCTAGCTAAGTCACTGAAATTACCTTATTAGCGGCTTCTTCTGGACCACAGGTGCAACCGGGATTGATGTAATTGCAGTAAGTTCCGCAGGCTGTACATGAATAGTGATAGTCAGAATCAATTAGTCATTATAGTAAGAACAAACATCGATATTTGACCTTGTGTACATTCTGAGAATTGCAAAGAGATAAAGCAGTATTTACATGGAACAAAAAAGTTCTACAGGTATGGAGCAGTATTTCCTAGCCAAATGGGCATCTTGCTTTGTATAACAGCATTAAAACTATCTTTTGTGCAACCGTTTACCCCATCTTCATGCTTTCTTTGTGCCCCAGGTTTTATTATCTCAAAAGGGGAAAAAAAATGTTTCCAGGCACAATGGTGCACTTTTTAACAGAAAACCATAAAAATTTAAGCCAATCATACAGAGAACTTTCCCCAAAAAACAAGTAGCAGGGCACAGGTAAAGCAAAAGAATCATAATGGGGATATCTAGCAATATAATAACAAGAATTCATAGAGCTACTAGAAAAATAGAAATTAGTAAATAATTGAGAAGGGGTAGCACAAAAAACCTCTAACTCCTCGATACTCCCACTAGCATGTAAACTGATGGAAGGACCAACTCCATTGCTTGATATTATCGGTGTAGCTCCTGCTGCATCTGACACTGGAGCCTGCAGAGGGCCATTGTTAGTGTTCCCCACAGATACAACCTGGTTCCTAAATTCTAAATCATCTTCAAGCTCTTCAGGCTCCTCTGGAAAAGCTTGGTGGGAGACATATGTACCAGACATTATCTGTTCAATAGCCAACTTCTCTGCCTCTTTAGAGCTTGAAGCATCAGCGGTCACATGCAAACCCTTTGATCCATCAACCTCAATGTTAAGGGAAGAAAGTTCTTCTGTACTTGAATTTTTTGAGCCATTTGTCATATTGCTCTCAGCTTTTCCCCTTGTTGGTTCAACCAATCCTGTTGCATCTACATGGTCACCCTTCAAGGAACAAGGACTCACAGTGCCGCCAGGACTATCCACCTGAACTTCTGCACTAGAAGAAGGCACAGCAGTGATATATTTGCTGTTTTTCAATTGAGTATCTGCATTGTCATCTGCCCGCTTCCTCTTCTTTCCATCAACCTGTCTATCTGCAGCTCCTTTAACTTCACCAGACTTGTCTGATCCAGCATGGCCAGAAACTTTTGCATCTGATGCCCTCCTACTATCCCATGTTGCTTTAGATGGACGGGAAGGACGGGCACCACCAGGAAATACAAAGCTAGGTATGTTCCGACGTTTTACATGGGATACACGGATTTCCATTCCAGGCTTCCACAAAGTGTATGTATTAACAGAGTGTTTAAACTCCTCGACAGTTAACCTTATATCAAATTGTTCGCCTTCATTTACTGGAACTCCTTGTTTGCGTTGCAAGCCCATAAAGTAACTGCAATGGAAGGGCCTAGAATTGTCTTGAAAATCGCCAGGATGTGGATGGCATTGAAGCATGTTATATGTGTGCCTTTCAATCTAGATTTAAAAATAAACAATTGAAAAGGATTACGATAGACTAGAAGCATAAAAAAGACAAAAAAAACAGGAAGGGTACTGAAAACCACTTCAGAATTTTATAAGAGGTGAATTATTTGATTTTCAAGAGGGTATCAATAGAACTCAGTCATACCCTCCCTTGTACAAAAAGGAAAACGATTTTCACCTTCAATGTGAGTTGACGGAGTCGGGACTCAACCCAGCCTTTCCAATTTCTTAAATCATCATCATTTTCGGCAGAGATATCTATTTGTAGATAATGCTTGTATGCTTCAAAGAAGGCATAAGCCTCAAAAAGGATATCCCAGTCAGCTTTGTTTGCCTCCATAGCCTGCAAGCACTAAAAAAGTCAACAACAAATTCAAAGTGCAAAATCAATATGAGAACTATAGAAATTATTAAAAAGGTATGAAAAAAATCAAACAGCAAACAAATTCTATAGTCCTTTTGGAAACAAGAATCGGACAGTGAAGGATTTTCAGTTCAGCTCCAAATGAATTCTTAGTTGGGAAATCAACATGGACTTAAATTTGAGCCAAATCTGTATATGGTTTTAGAAGCTCAAATACTAAAACTCCAAATAATGTCTTTAATTATGTACCCCCAAAAAGCTTATTGGCTTGGAATTGGAGTAATCCAGCCAATCAAAACTGTTCCCCCTAGTTCAGATCTAAGCCATTAAAACAACAGGTTTGTTTTAAGATACTGGGTTTCGCTAACTTATACAAACAAGCGGTCCAAATCCAAGTTTTAGTTGCCCAACAAAACTTTAAAATCCATGATTGAGATGATTGAGGTCTTCAATAAAATTCACTAATGCGGTTGATTATCTTACACTTACATTGAAGTACTTCATCAACAATCATGAGTATTCAAAAAATATATTCTAAAGAGTCAACAAGATTATGAATCCACCTAGAAACTGCTTTGAAATTCAAACAACTTTGGACATTGGATACCAAACCCAACAGTGAGCTGAAATGAAAATAAAATATTGCTGAGTTAAACTCATAGTTCTTATAAATGCAACAAAGCATTTGATACTGCCTTTTCTAAATCATTTGTCTAAGAATTGATCTCAGCTGAGATTTTTCTTATCTAAGATCATTAAGCATTTGTAGATCTAAGATCAATATCAATTATTTAATGCTAACATTTTTCTTAATTTTTCATTTCAGTATTTATTGAATCTTGACTTTCCCTCATTTTCTTATCTCTATTCTCTCTCTCCCCTCCTTTGCCCTCCCTTGCACACCAACATCTTCTCTTATTACAGCCTGGTATCCATATACATAGCTCATACTCTCCAACATGGCCCCCAAACTCAAAACCTCAACAATTTCTTTCCACTTGAAACAAACTTCACTCTCTTTGCTCTCCTTACTCTCTCCCTCATCACCTGGTTCAATGAAAATGCTCCAAAAAGGATTTAATCAAGTTTTTTGTTTGATTTTGGGGTTTATTGGAAAAATAATACACAACTTCATGGGAGTTGATTTCGTACTAATGAAAATAAAACAAACAGGCAAGAAGAGATTTGACATGAACCATAATATCATACCTCACAAATTTCACTACCCCTCTGAAATTCATCTGTCATGATTCGCAAAGTACTTGATGACACGTTGTAACTAGAGTTCATAGAAGGATAAGCAGGAGTAATTATAGGCATCAAATGATATCTATCTTTAGGATTTTTTCGAGGATCCCAAACTTGAAGACCAAGAGATCCTTCCTTAATAGCACAAAGCATGACAGGGTTTGGCCAACGCCACTGGGTATACACCCTAAAAAATCGAGAAACTAACATATTGGGCAAAGCATTAGGGTATAGCTGGCATATACGAGCAACAAGCAAAGCCCAGTTTATACCACCAAGAAAACCAGCAACCTGCCGAATTTAATAATAATAAAAAAGGTTACTTTTTTATCATGGTAAGAGTAAGAGGATCTAGAGGATAGTCTGACCAATAGGAGAAGCATCTTATACATTAGAATAAACACCACGACGTTTTGCCCAAAACCTCATGCATCTCAAAGTTGTACGGAAATTCTGCAGGTCAAGTAACAGAACATAATCAAAGTCAAGAATCTCTGGAGGAAAAAAACATATATAGTGCACACTATATAAAGTGGTAGCCACAACCTGAATATTTGGAACCAACCGTAAAATTTGGTCAGTGACTCTGCAACCATTAAGACTACGAACTGTCTGATCATCTGTATTTTGTAATATAGAATCTTGCGAAATATCCAAGTCCTACACCAGAAATCAACACAAGCTATGAGAATTTTCAGATACAATGAAGAAGAGAGAGAGGTACAATATAATGAATTTTAAGTGACAAGATTCCTATGCAAAGAATTAATACACAAAACATCATCACTTCCTAGGCCATAGCCAAAGCTGAGTAAAAACCACCTGTTCTCCCTCAAAATACCTCTAAGGGCACAGCTCTGATGATCATCATTAAATATCATGCAAATTTTAACATGGTTGCACACTCTAATATTCTTTCTTTTCATTGCATCTAATCACAATGTAAATTACCGACCATGAGCACCTCCTTATGATAGAATTTGTTTAATAAAATAATTAATGGAAGTAGACCTGAGGTTTTGTTTGGATCCATTACCACAACCAAACCGGCAAGCCAAAGCAGCCTCTAAACTACAAGGTGAACTAATCACATTCCTCCATTACCAATTAAACCATTTCTATTCTAATTATATAAATTCCTACTCTCACTATACATGAAAAAGAAAGCAAGCAAAGGAGCCTAGAAAAATGCATGTGGAGAAGCAAATATAATGGGGAACAGGATGTGGAAACAACTTCTAATGCTTCATAAAGAATTGGCTGTCATCATTCACAAAATAAAATACTAATATAACTCATGTAGTAGATTCCACTCCCACAATCAAAGTAACACTGTCTCCACAAAGTGAACCCCCAAATTGCTCAAACTAAAAACTCCAGCAGAAATAGAATAATAACAAGCTTCATCACTTAGATAAATCTTCTTCTAAATCTCTAGTGGCAAATTAACTTTAAAGAAAACCCCTTGCAATAAATGAAAACAGAACGGTGTATATGATATTAAAGACATAGACCGGATAAACCAGTGCGTACTTCAGGAATAACCCAAAGTGAGAGTTTTGCATAGAGAAGATCTATGGAAACTCCTTTGAATTTGAATTTCATGATCGGGACATGAGCATCAGGCACAGGGTGCAATTCTGACACTTCAGGCATCTCTGATAGCATCTTGTGTAGTTCACCAAAGAAATCCTCCTACATTCAAACATGTATAAGCATTTTTGGTGTCAATTAAAACTTCCTGATTGAAAAAAATACTGAAGAAACATAAGCAGAGAAAGATCTAGTCGCACCTCTCGTGTTGCATGTCTAGGTCCCACACAAAGGGTATCTATATCTGCACCAGGACCATGTACCTGTTTACAAAAAAAAAAAGACAAAGGAAAGCATGACAACCTAGAACTCCAAAGTCAAAGCAAGAGCAAGAGAAACCACGTATTTGAAGGTACTATTATGAAGTCTGCAGAACTACGAAACTCGAAGCAGTATGGACATTAATTAATAGAAAACTATCTACTCCAATGACCAGATTATAGAAGATAAAACTCTAGACACAGATTTGTCTCCTTTCTTAAAATGGGAAACAAGAAACCAAATATAAATGTTTGTTCCAGTCATATTGGAGCTACTTGAGTAAACCAAGAAAATATCACAGCACATTCAATATCTGACCAAATTAGAACATAGAACTACTATGCAGGTATGTCTAAGATTACAAACATGCACTGGAATAAAATAAAACCCTAAACAGAATAGTTGAAATTGCACAAAGAAGAAGAATGAATAGTTCTTCCACAAAACCCTGTGCTGTTTCATAAATGAGTGAGACAGAAGAGCAAGCACGTATCCTGCATAAAGTATTTCTAGCCAATAAACTTAGTCACAAGCTGAAAGAGCCAGTTCAAGACGATGGTCAAGTTGTGCATAAACCACCAGGTATTCCTAAGATGCATCAGCTACGAATATATAACCAAATATGACAAGCTTCACTTTGCAGAAATTCAGAACAAACATACAAGCTCACATCAATAGCGGCTTGAAGACATAACTCAGTTCTGTGTTTGTCCACCATCTCATAATCAGCTAATAAAAATGTGCATCCATTACAAAACTTTATAATAAATTCATTAAACCCTTATGCTTTTTCCTTTATAACTTACAGAACTGCAACTCAAATGAAATTTAGAGATAAATACAAATAAGCTAAGACAAGTAAGAAATCAGCCATACCCCTAGTCGATAAGAACCAAAAGTGAATATCTTAGCATTTGCTTCTTGAACCAATTGCTCATTCAAACCTTTAGCACGGCTAATTGCCTTGACCCAATTCTTCACAATCTGTTTAAGTTAACATCAACAAGAAGTCCATCATCACCAATCACGTCAACAACAAGTCCATCATCACCAATCACTATAACCCGAAAACACAAACCCACACTCAAAGAATAAAGCAAGAAATATTAAGTACTATTACCAATTCATTCTACTTCAAATTCTTAAGAGACAGATAAATAAAGACTACAAACCAACCTGATCAAGCCTCCCCAATACTTCCTCTCGACTAACAGCCTCCTCTTGACTCTCGTACAATCCCACATTTTGCAAATACTGGAAGTTAAAATTCCAAAGAACCAAATTTCAGCATAGTCTCAAATACTAAACAACATACAACAGTGGAAGTGCGGTTAAAAAGAAACCTTCTCCAGCTCTCGGGTTTTGATCACATCATATTCAGTCGGTCCTCCCAACGAAATAGGCTCCGTGATGCCTAACCTTTGCCCACTGTTTCGAGTTCCCAATCCAGGACTCCCCATTTTCTTAATTTTTTTTATAATTTTTTCTTTTTTTTTTTTCCTCTCACTCAGCCTCACTTTTTTTCTTTTCCTTTCTGGCAACAAAATGAGAATTAATCAAAATTTTATTGATAATATTTGTACACGGATTTTTTTTTTGTTTTCCTTTTCTTCCTAAGTTATATAAAAAAAAAAAAAAAAGAATAAATGCAGCGGTAAGAATCAAATTATTGCTGATTGTAGAGTATTAGGGAGGATACAGCCGAAATTGAAACTGAAATTACAAAATAAAAAGCTAATCCTTCTTTTTCCTTATAATAAGACTATAAAGGAATGATTACAACACCAAAATTAGGGGCTCCGATTGGAAACCTACTCAAACCCTAAAACAGGCACAAAACCCAAAAACAAAATACAATTAGAAACTCGCGAGAACTGTAGGGTCTCCGCCTTGTGTTGCTGACTATGCCGATGGTGATGTTAACGTTGTTGTTCTTCGTCTGCGATGACGACCGAAAAATTCAATAAAAAACCCCCCAAAAGCCTCCAATAGAAAAATATAAAGGAACCCTGAAAAACAAATTTAAAAAATCAGAGAAAAATTGGATCAAGCTTAGGGAAATTTTCGAGACTCTGGACAGGAGACAGAGAGTTTACAGGGTTTCGTGATTGTTGTGGAAAAACTTTTAATTCCTTAGTACTATATTATGTTCTTTTTATCGAAGAGAGGAAAGAGAGGTACCCCTTCTTGGGCTTTACTTTATCTTTTCCTTTTCTCTCGTCCGAAACAGCTAGCTGATTATGATCGTTGCTGGCGGCGGATAAATTGAGGGGCAAAATAGAGAAATAAGAATAAAATTTTGAGTAGAAAATAAATAAGGATCATTTGTTAGGGTTTCTTCACTTCAATATAATAAAAAATATTATTATTCTGGGTGCATTTAATGTTATTAAAATATTGTATTTTAAATTATATTTTGAAATAAGATATTTTATATTAAAATATTTCAAATACTTTTATTTATATTTTATGTGTCTAAATTTTAAAGGTCTAATCTCGAAATTAATTTTATTTTGCTATTCAATATTACATGGAATATAAAATAAAATATTTTATATTTTGGTATCATCAAATAATAACTATTATGAGAGTGCAAGTAATAGGAAAATAATAATTATTTCATTGAATGAGTATTACGTTCAATCAAACAAATGAATGATTTACCATTCAATGAATAAAGGGGAATGTTATTTCATTCTCCTAAACCTAACTTGGTATTGGTCTACACCGTTTTGAATAGAGAAATGAAAACATATCCTACAGGATATTTTTTCACTACGACATCAGTGAAAACAAGTCTTGTAGGACACGTTTTCCTTTCTCCAACAATTAAAAGAATTCCAACAGCCAAAAAATTTCCTATATAAACCCCTCAAAACTTCATTCTTTTCAACCAAATACTCGATTTTCAATTTCCAATTTTCAATCATCAATTATTTTTTTTTGAATTTTATTCTCTTCAATTTTGTTTTAATCGTTATAATTTTTAAATGGAAAACTAGTTTATATGTTTAGATGATAAGTATATCTCCGACTTTCAATTACAAATGATAAAATAATATTATTAAATTATTTGATTTTAAATAATTATTTTTTATGTTGTTTAAATTATTAATTTTTTTATGTACACTTATTTATAATATATGAAATTTATTTACAATATTATGTTATTTAATTCTTTGTTTTACATCCCAAATGTGCAATCATTTACAATGTACAAAACTTGTTTAATAAATTGGTACTTTGTATTATATCATATTATGAATTTAAAATTTATAATTATTTTTGTTACTTTTTCATTTAAGTTTTTTTTCATTTGTTCAGTATAATATTTTGAAAAATTAAGGAATTGGTCAAAAGGTACAAAAAAATTAAAATTTTAACTTGGGTATTGTAATATATTTTACTTTAATAATTAATATTAACTTACATTTTACTAAAAACAATGAATAAACGAATAAGTTAGTGTTTTCACCACATAAGTTAGTGTTTTAATTAGTTATTCTCCTCAATGGTCTTGAGTTGCGTGGACATGTTGGCTTCATATGCCCTGGGTTCCTACAGTATCTGCATAACCTCGGTATGTCTCCCCACTTTTGAATATCCATATTGCCTCTTACCCGAGTTGAGTTCGACTGACCTTTCGGCTTGCGTCGCAAGTTCTTATCCAATACTAACTTGAAAAGAACGTGTGATGTAGGCAACCACATGCTTTCATCTAGGATAGGTGAGAATTCAGATTTTCAAACATTACACATGCGTTAAAGTTTGTAAACTTAGTCAACATAGGTCATGCAATCTATACGTGCTAAGGCACATGTCGTAATTGCATGTGCGTATGGATAGCGAAGTGCTTGAAATCTCTCATAGTCGCAGTCATTTATCTCAAGTTTACGTGGTATGCTCCACCAATAACTCTTCAATCTGGTCTATGGGGTTGCTTTGCAACTCGGTAACCTAAGACTTGTGTCATCTCGAGTTGAAGTGTAACTAAGGCTTTAAGATTACAAAGGTTATGCTGACAAAGGATGAAGCATAACCAGGGTCGTAGTTGACTGTGCTAATATGAGCACGACAATGAGTTTATCCTCGTCAGAGGAGTATGCTTCATAAAACCCATACACAAATGCAAAGAAGGAAAATACAAAGGACTTTCTAGTATATTCAAGTAATTTGTGTTGTCTATATCCACCGAAGGCGTTGACCTTGTTTGTAGAACCTGTTACACCCGAATTTTGTCACAAGTTATAATAACGAGGCCACCGCCTTTGATAGTGATGAATAAGACACATTGCTTGATTATATTGAAACGTTAGTGCGTTTTCTTCCTCGTATTTGTGTATGAGTTTTATAAAGCATAATTTTCTAATGAAAATAACTCGTTATTGTGTCTACATAACTACTGCCAATTATGATCCCATTTATGCTCCATACATTGACATCATAATATTTACAAACTTGAAGCTCTAGTTACAATTCAACTCGATATCGTATAATCATTGTTAACTGAGATCTTGAGTTGCAATATGATCCAACTTTTCAGGTGATGAAATTTGCAAGTCACCTAATTCCACTGTAAATTAAAACGTTCTTTAAAATTATAATTATATCAATCTCAAATACGAACAAAAAAAATTATAAACTTTTAATTTCAAACGGTAAAAAAGAAAGAGAAAATAATTAATATAAATTAATATAGAAATTTAAGAATTAAAACAGAAAAAAATTAAATGGATAAATTAATATGTATTTTTTTATATATATAATAAAAATCTTGGGCAAGGTCATCAGTACAAGAAAGGCCCTTCACTTAAGTTCATTTCCCCTCCCAGTTTTTAACATTTCCAGAACCCTCTCTCTTCCTCTTTTTATCCCTCGCATATTTTCTAGGGTTTTCCACATCCGATCCACTCTATCATTTCCCAGTCCTCCGCTTCCCCTTGAAATGGCGGCCGTGACTGCAGCTGAGCCGCGCTCTTCCAAGACCGAGTCCTACGTGGACAACAAGCGCAAAGAAGACATCCGCCAAGCCAACATCAACGCTGCCCGAGCCGTGGCTGACGCCGTCCGAACCAGCTTAGGACCCAAAGGTATGGACAAAATGATCTCAACCGCCACCGGCGAAGTCATTATAACCAACGACGGCGCCACCATTTTAAACAAGATGGAAGTTCTACAACCCGCAGCTAAAATGCTCGTCGATCTCTCCAAATCTCAGGACGCCGCTGCCGGTGACGGCACCACTACTGTCGTCGTCATTGCTGGTGCCCTCCTTAAGCAATGCCTCACCCTTCTCTCCAACGGTATCCACCCCACTGTTATATCCGATTCTCTCCACAAGGCTTCGATTAAAGCCGTCGATGTCCTCACCGCCATGGCAGTCCCTCTCGAGCTCTCCGATCGCGAGTCATTGATCAAATCCGCCAGTACTTCGTTGAACAGCAAGGTTGTTAGCCAATACTCAACACTTCTTGCCCCGCTTGCCGTTGATTCCGTTCTCTCTGTCGTTGATCCAGCAAAGCCGGATATGGTTGATTTAAGAGACATCAAGATTGTGAAAAAGCTGGGGGGGACCGTGGACGATACGCAGTTGGTTAAAGGACTGGTTTTCGATAAGAAAGCGAGCCATGCAGCTGGAGGACCGACCAGAATGGAGAATGCAAAAATTGCGGTAATTCAGTTTCAGATTTCCCCTCCTAAAACTGATATTGAACAGAGTATTGTAGTTTCTGATTATACTCAAATGGATAGGATATTGAAGGAGGAAAGGAATTATATTTTGGGTATGATTAAGAAGATTAAAGCCACCGGTTGTAATGTTTTGTTGATCCAAAAGAGTATTCTGAGAGATGCAGTAACGGATTTGTCATTGCATTATTTGGCCAAGGCAAAGATTATGGTTGTTAAGGATGTTGAGAGGGAAGATATTGAGTTTATTACCAAGACTTTGAATTGTTTGCCTATTGCTAATATTGAGCACTTTCGAGTGGAGAAGTTGGGACATGCAGATCTTGTTGAGGAGGTCTCGCTCGGGGATGGAAAGATTGTTAAGGTTACTGGGATCAAGGATATGGGAAGAACTACGACTGTTTTAGTTAGGGGTTCAAATCAGTTGGTCCTCGACGAAGCTGAGAGGAGTTTACACGATGCCTTATGTGTGGTCAGGTGTTTAGTGAGTAAAAGGTTTTTGATTGCAGGTGGTGGTGCTCCGGAGATTGAATTGTCGAGGCAGCTTGGTGCTTGGTCTAAGGTGTTGCATGGGATGGAGGGGTATTGTGTTAGGTCTTTTGCTGAGGCACTTGAAGTTATTCCTTATACGTTGTCTGAGAATGCTGGGTTGAATCCTATTGCTATTGTGACTGAGCTGAGGAATCGGCATGCTCAAGGAGAGATCAATGCTGGGATCAATGTGAGGAAGGGACAGATCACTAATATCTTGGAGGAGAATGTTGTGCAACCACTGCTTGTAAGCACAAGTGCAATTGCACTGGCAACGGAGTGTGTGAGGATGATTTTGAAGATTGATGATATTGTTAATGTGAGGTAGTTTTCTGCATTGGATGAAGAAATGTGGTCTTGTTATCCAATTTAGTGCTTTTGTTTCCTTCTAGTTTTTACTTTCTTTCAAATTTCTGATTCGGCTATCTACTGCCAAATATTTGCTTGCTTTGAAGATTGATGATGTTGCTAAATGTCAGGTAGTTTTCTGCATTGGACGATGAAATGTGTTCTTGTAGTGCTTTTGTTTCCTTATAGTTTTGACTATGTTTTAAACATCTGAATTGGCCATTTGCTGCCAAATATTTGCTTGCTTTCTACAAGGATATTTTTCTTAGGTTTTGTTTGTCTACTCTTCATATGCTTGATCGGATTACTTACCTTGAATGAGAATGGAGTGTTATCAACTTGATTTTGGTGCTTGCACTTTGCAATATGTTTTGATTAGAATGCGAGATGCGATGGGTTTATTTGTTTTAGTTGCAATGAATTGTGCTATTTGGAATAAATAGAATGTAGACGAAGCCCAAATCAGAATTGTCTAGGCAAAAACCTTATGGATCTGCAATCTACTGACGACATGTATGAATGGTCCTAAAACATGTTAGTTTTTGTTGCTGTTTGTGATATTTTCTTTTGATAAGGGGAAGGGGAGCGGGTCCAGGGATCGATCCGATGTCAATTAGAACTTCATTTAAACAGGTCTCTTTTGTCACAGACTTGGTTGACGTTTGTGATATCTTAAGTTATCCGATTCCTCAATTTGATATGCCTACCTCTAGTTGTTAAGATTTCTGGCATTTAGCAGTTTAGAACAACTCAAGTACCAAGTACCAACAATAGCCTGCTTAGGTGCTTTCATATGGACGGTACATTGGCGAATGACTACAATGTAGTTCCATTTAATTTTCCGTCATTCACTAATGTCTCGTCCATTCTAGTGACAACTAAAATAGTTTTTAAAGTTACTTCTAACATCTGTATGTAGTTTAAAATTTTCACCCACCATCTGGTGAGCGATTCTAGTGACAACTAAAACTTGGTTTATTGTTGGCTTGAGGCGGTTTTCTTCTTTTTGGCTGCACTTGTTACATAGTTTCCTTCCATGTTCCAATTTCATGCATTTATGATCGAAGTTGGTACTGATGGTTAATTAAAGCATAAGGCAGAGCAAACTTCGAAACATTTCTCAAAAACAAAACAGAATGCTCGTATGAGATTCTCTTTAGTTCAACTGAAAAACGATTGTCGATTGGTGAATAAAATTGCTCATGGCAATGAAGTCTAGACTGTGTTAGCAAAATTAAAGTTTTGAGTTGTTGGGTATTTATATTCGAGTTTCATTTGGTGTATACAATTTGTGAGTTCTGTTCAAGTTTTGTGTAAACACACCAATGTTTTCTTTTAACAAGTAACGTATTTAAAGAATTCAAATATACCCATATACATGTATCTTCTTAATCGAGTTGATCTTTTTAGTTAATTAAATCGATCAGTCCTATTTTATTAACTTTTTGTAATTCTTAATAAATGTTAAATAATTTTCTTTAATTATGTATAGTTTTGTTTAATTATTTAGGAAATAGTTTCAAAAGGAACCTAGACAAATGGTTGTCTATGCTCATTTGAACTTGGACATCTTGCTGTCCACAGTCATTCTGGATTTTTAATTGTTTTAAAATAATTTTAATAATTCCAAAAATATATAAAATTTAAATAACTTTTGTAGTTATTTTAGAAAGGGACAAATTTTAAAATTATACATAAACTTTGATTTAATGTGCAATTGTATACATGAACTTTAATTTGGTGTAATTATACGCTGTGAAACTTTAATTGTGGTTAAAATATATACTTGAAATTTTAGTTCTGATTTAATTATGCACAATTAAAGAAATAAATACATCAATTTATTTTTATATTGGATAAGTAAATTTATTTATATAATATATAAATATAAAATGATGTTATATCAATAATTGTGTTAATAATTTACAAAAAAATTGATCAAATCAAAATTTTATGTATAAGATTGCACAAAATCAAAATTCATGTATATAATTGCACATTAAACCATAATTCATGTATAGTTTTGAGATTTATCCCTTTTAGAAAAACGATTCTAGGATGAATATGAATAACCATTTCTTTAAGTTTATTTTAGATATGATATTTTAAATAATTGTTTAAAAATTATTTATTTTTGAGATTTTTAATTTTTAAATATTTGTCAATGTGGCAAAATATGTCATATTAACATGAGATACATGTGGCACATCACGTGTTGTTATCTGGTTTTTTTGGTCAGTGAAGTATCACTTAAAAGTATAAATAGATTGAATTTTTAACAAAAAAATTATATTACTCTTTGATCTAATATATAAATATTAATTTAAACGTTTTTTCGAATAAAAATAATAAAATATAATTCAACTTTTAATATAAGAATCTCTTAATATTTTTACCTAATTCTACCCATTATTTAATTTTGAAATTTACATATGAACAAAATTTTTAATAAGGAAATCAACTTGGTAAATTAGTTTAGTCACGGAAATGCGACCCGCCTATGTTACCTTTACCATGATGTAGACACCCATTGGCGAAACTAAATAGCCAAATAACAGAAAAGGGGTACGAGTGGTTGGAAGGATGTCTAATTTTGTCCAGTGTTTGAGGTTCTAAACAAGTTGAAGTCAATATCACGTGCTCAGCAGCAGCAGCCTATAAATAAAATATTCAAGCAGAATCCCAAATGCGCGTCTCTTCTCTTCTCTGCCACCAAACCGAACCAAACCATACCATAATATCATCTGTGTAGGAAGAGAAGCGCCCCCCAACTTCCCTTCTCTTCTTCCTTCTTCATTTTCCCATTTCCTTCCTAACTTCAATAAACTTCAAATCTCATAGCCATGGATGAATCTCAAACCAACCAAAACCCCAAGCCTGGATTCAGGCAATCCATCCCCCCTTACATGAAAGCCATTTCTGGCTCCTTTGGTGGTGTAATGGAAGCCTGTTGTTTACAGCCGATTGATGTCATTAAGACCAGGTTGCAATTAGATACCAAAGGCAATTACAAGGGAATCATTCACTGCGGAGCCACCGTGTCCCGTACCGAAGGGGTACGGGCTCTTTGGAAAGGCTTGACCCCCTTCGCTACGCATTTGACCTTCAAGTACGCGCTGCGGATGGGTTCCAATGCCGTCTTGCAAAGCGCGTTTAAGGACTCCACCACTGGCTCCTTGAGTAACCAGGGCAGGGTTTTGGCTGGTTTTGGTGCCGGGGTTCTTGAGGCCCTGCTTATTGTCACCCCTTTTGAGGTTAGTCTCAGTGTTATGTCCTCTCTTTATTTTCTTACAGGCTTTTGCTTGGGTTGGGTTCTGTTTTAAGATCTTGAAAGTCGAGAACATGAACTCAATTCATGAATTAATGTTTTATAAAGAATGGGGAAGCTTTAACGTATTTTTTCCTCGAATCTTGTGATAGGCTTGCACTTGGTATTTCTTCTTTGGGTGTGTTTTTGGATTCATAATTGATAATTGATCACTACATTTTACATTAAGTTTCTGAGCATATACCTCGTCTTGAGTTCGGGGGTTCAATTCTATCCCATGAGAATGAAACATATTTCATGTTAGTCCACCTGGGGCGAAAGGATTAGCCATTACTACCTGCGGTGGAGACCCTGGTTTCGACAAATAGAAAAATGTCTTTCTTGCTTAGTTTCTCTTGTTTCCGTTTAGACAATGTGATTTCCGTAGGTGCATAATATCATGTCGAGATTAGGACAATGAAGCACTTTTTCAGCCTATATGTATTTAGAAGTTTGGTCTGGTTTATGATTGTGAAGGTGGTGAAAATTAGACTGCAGCAACAGAAAGGCTTAAGTCCAGAACTTTTCAAGTACAAAGGTCCCATACATTGTGCTCGAACTATCATCCATGAAGAAGGCGTCCTCGGGCTTTGGGCAGGAGCTGCGCCAACCGTGATGCGTAACGGGACAAACCAAGCTGCAATGTTTACAGCCAAGAATGCTTTTGATGTGATATTGTGGAAGAAACATGAAGGTGATCAGAAAGTCCTCCAACCATGGCAGTCTATGATATCAGGGTTCCTTGCAGGAACAGCAGGTCCGGTATGTACCGGCCCCTTTGACGTTGTCAAAACTAGGCTGATGGCTCAGAGTCGAGACGGGGTAGAGTTGAAGTATAAGGGCATGATCCATGCTATCCGGACGATATATGCTGAGGAAGGACTTCAAGCTTTGTGGAAAGGATTGCTGCCTCGACTCATGCGGATACCGCCTGGTCAAGCCATAATGTGGGCTGTTGCTGACCAAATCATAGGTCTTTACGAGAAAAAATACATTTATAGTGCAGCATTATAAACTTGCATAATTTATTGTTGTCTTTTTGACCATTTGTTAAGCATCTTTCTTCTTGTTTTTTTCCTCTTGTTGCCAATACAATTACAGGTATAAAATCTTGGAAAGTTCCATTTTTTTCTTCTTGAATGCTAAATGTCAGGTCATGTTGATCTTGTACTACTTTCTTTAATCATATTTCAGTAGTGGGAGAGAATTGAAAATTTTTATCAGCTCTATTGTTCATGTTTAGTTATTTAACTATATGGGCTACGAAAGAGACCATTATTTATTAGCTGGTATGTCTTGACACAGTTTTCTACTAAAATGAGTGAAAACCCTGTGATACAGTATGTAATTTTTAAAAGAAGTTCTAAACAAATAATATTGAATTCTTAAAATTGTAAGTAATCTAGTTAAATAAATAAATACGATTATTATGGTGTAGAATTTCTTTTTTAAATTTCTATTGTTTTCTTTATCTGTGATGAGTAGCATATCTATTTTTTTTGTATTTAAATAAAAATTTAATTAGATAATTTATCCATTTGAGTTAACATAGATATTTATTATGTATTCTAAAATTTGATTTTAACATAAAAAATAAAAAATTGTATTTTTAGTAAAGTATTATGTAACTTATCTATTCATTAGGTTTTATCATTATTTTCAAATAAATTTGAAAATATTATTATATATTTATATTATCTTAAATATTTAATTAGATATTATCTATATTTTTTTTCAATGTAAACTTTTATTCCGAAAGCTATCTAATTCTTGTGCTTCTCAAATCTTAAATTTTCAATCAAATAGCAATTAAATTTATTAAATAAAATGGTGTGGCTTTTTTATAAAAATTATTTAGAAATACTGAACTACAATAGCATCATAGACATATAAATATATAATATATTTACCACAGGAATTTAAAAAACTAAAATTTGTTCATTGAAAAAATAAATTTGTTTGCTTGGTCAAAAATAAAAGAGGGCAAATATAAAAAAAAAAAAAAAAACCCTTCAATATTGTGAAGTTAACACTAACAAATAACCCAAGATTTTAAACTAATACATGGCTTATCGCCTCCTGTTCCCACTGCCTTGCTACTCTTCACCCACACCAACTCAAACTACAACCATCAAGCTGTTCATCAAAATGTTACAAGAACTCAGTCAAGAAAAAAAGAAACCCTTTCCAGCTTCAATGGTAGCTGTTTCTTGATATGGAGGGCATTAACAACTAAGAAACCTGAGTTTAGGTATAGAGAAAATGGAAAAGGAGATTGGCCAGAGTGATCGTGTCGACAAAAGCTTACCATATAGTTAGCTCATACATATCCGGGCTGCCCAAACACATCACCACAAAAGATTCTTGGTATGGATACAAATACGTATGTATATTTCTTAATCATTGTGCTGGAATTCAAGATCAAGTTTCCTCTTCAGATGAGATCTGTCAGCACTGCATATCAACAGTTCAACAATCATGACTTTAAAATTCAACAATCACCTATAACAAGAAGATCCTAATCACAAGCACAGCAATAACATATCCAAATTAAAGAATGCAATAGGTAATGTTTTTCACAATGAAGCTGTATTATCTTATATAATTTTAAATGCTCATTTGGAATCTTGAATTTCTGCCAAATGTCAGAAATGATCATAACTTGGAACCCAAGTATTGTAAGGCCAATATGTAAACAAAATGCAGAGTAGATTTCCAAAAAGCAAAATGGTGTACATTCTATGTTTGGTTCATTCTAATTAGGGCTTAGAAGGAAATTCTGGTAAATAAATGGTTCAACAGATCTACCATTTTAAATGAAGAGGCTCTAAATAAACTCCCCATTCTCCATTCTTGATCCCTTTTTTATAGCACACCTTCCTTTACCCCCAACCCATAAAAATACAAACTTCCAACTAGAAAAGTACACTTGGCCAGATCAACGGGGGACACGTATAATTAATAATCTAGTAAGGAAATATGCATGACATGTTAAACCCAGAAAAAACCCTTCTACATCGGTAACAAGAGAATAAAAAGTAAATGAAACAAAAATTAGGCAGACAAAAACCATATGAAAATAACAAGCAAACAGAGCAAACTGAAAAGTAGAAGGCCAACTCCCATGATGCACAAACTAAGCTAATCCGGCATATCCTGAAGCACAATTCTAAGTTTTCTTCATTGTACACAACATGAACTGAAGACAGAATTTTTGAAGATACAAGCATAAGATTTTTCTATAAAGATTTTTTCTTTCTTATGGAAACATAAGAGACACCTACATGCAACCGTGTAATTTATAAATTACTTTATATTTAACCCAATTACTATGGGAAAGATTTACCAGAGACATCAAAACATTTTAAGCCAATATTTACAAGGACTAATGCTCTTTACTGAGTTTCACAACCTACATCAATCCTAGTAGTAATTAGTAAATGAGCGAAGCAAATCAACAGTGATTCATGATACAATAAACACCATATGGTAAAATACAATACATAAGATGCTACATGGATATTCTTCAAAAGTTACTCTGCAAAAGAGGGATTTGGTAATAAGTTATTCAATTTCCTAATTCATGCCTTTTCTTTATTACATGGACAGTTTCTCATAGTCAGACTTCACAAAGGTTGTTAGAAATTTTCTAAAATCTCATTTAATGCACTTAATGAAAATCTTGTTGTTTACCTAACTTATGATTTATATCTTAAGGTTAACACTATAAATAACATTTTTAGAAGCATCTGCTAGATATGCAGTAAAAGGTTCAGATTTCATTTAGAAATTTTTTATCACGCACGTATTGATAAAGCATGACTATCTAATCTAATATAAATGCATTGCTTACATCAGCTTACTGTAACATCTAGAAAAAATTTAAGTACAGGAAGACTATTGGTTGATATTTTTTGCAAGAATTGTTGGATAAAAACAAATATTTATATAATTGAAGCTAACATGTAGGAATTTATGCTATAAATGAACAAAGCTTTAATGACAAAACTTCTATTAGTGTTTGTTTATTTATTTTTAAGCTTGTTCATGTTCCGTTCGTGTTTTAAAAATTCCAAAATTATATTAGTGTTTGTTCATTTAAATTAAATGAACTTGTTCATGAACATTAAACGGATATGTTCATGAACAAATAATCAAAGCTTATTTGCAAACAATTAAAAACATGTTCACGAGGTCAATTTAAATAAACCCGAAGAGTTCCAATCCGATAGGACTCAATAGGTGTGAACTTTTTCCTTTTCTCTTTTTTATTTTTATTTTTTGAAACTCAGGTTTGGATCAGGGTCAGATTTTGATCAAACCCGCACTGCCCCTCCCTGAAAACTTTACCAAAATACCCCTCTTTTAATTTATATATTTTAGTTAGAAATTTTAAGCTGCTATAAGATTTTATAACATTGTAACTATTTTTTGTATATTTTAGTTGGATATTTTTAATTTTTGTAAGATGTATTTTATTTAATCTCGTAAAAATTAAGATAATACAAAATTTTACTTATATTTTTAACTATGTGTTGCACATATGAATCCCTTCCCATGGTTTTGAGGAAATTATGGATGACAAAAACCATTATGACATTACCGCAAAATAGCTATTGCCTCACCTGTTAATTGTCGGTCTATTGAGAGGCTTCGACCCAAAGATTGAAAAATCTACTGACATTGGCACCTGGTCACTCTTTCCTGCATGGTCACCAACTGCAGGTCTTGCTTCACCAACATGATCATCAATCTTCTCCACTTGGTTGGAATTACCTTCAAATCTGTCACGATCTGGCATTACTCTCCTAGATTTTCGTGGGGGAGAAAGTACAGTGGGACCTTCCTGGGGATTAAAATCTGATGGACGAGATTTAGGAGTAGGCCTAGGGAGCTTCGCTGGATCTGTAGGTAGAGGAGCAGATGAAAAATACCTGAACAAAAGAACAAACATTAGAAAAGAACCAAACATTCTCTTTATATTTCCAATTAAAACATTCCTGATACCTGTTCTCTAATGCTTGCTGCACTGTAATCCTAGCTTTTGGGTCGTAAGTAAACATCTTTGATAAAAGATCTAAAGCATCATCACTGGCCATTGGAAACAATGAACGCAAAGGTGGTGCAGGAACATATTGGTATTCTACATAATCAGGCAGGTATACCATATCTGGCCACTGAGAGGGCGTGGGTGTCCCAAAAGCTGCAAAGATCTTTCCTAATTGATCAATGTCACTTGTACCCTATTAAATGTAAGAAGTTGAACCACAGAAAATGAGAAAATATACCAGGAATGGAACTTCAAATTGGCGAGCATTGGTACATAATAAAAAAGGAAAACCAAAAAGAACAAACCACATATGAGCTTGTCAAAATTTATGTCACCCAGATTCTGAGATGATTTTCATATATGGCTATGTGAGGCAGGAGCTTTACTGTTATCTTAAGAATGGCTAGCATTATTAGATATCTTTAGGGTTTAAATCTAGGGCTAAGAGTATTAGTTATCTTTTTTAAATCAAGGCTTCACATTAAAACCTTATTTGAAAGAGAGCCTAATAAGCTGTAGAATATTTACAGCCACAACATTCTTATTATTTTCTTCACATTAATGGAGAGAAACTAGAGGACATTTTTATGTTTTCTAGAGTTCCAACTTCTTACTCGTTTGTTCAGCATAATTCTATTGATTTACTGTCATTCCCCTTAACCACATCAATGTATGTTTGATATGTGTATGCTGAATTTCTTCCAAGTTTTTCTATATATTTGGATGGTCATACCCCAATACCCACATCTAAATGTGTGTTGGACACAGGTACTTTAGAGAAAATGAAGAGTAAAAGTATCATTTCAAATGAATACCAAAAAGATATTTTCACATGCTATAATGACAATAATGACAAGTAGTCAGCAAAACCCGATGTAATAATCCATGGTAACACCAAAACTGCAATTTACATATTGCTCATAACGCAATCTAACAAAAGGTTCTAGTCTAACACTTAACATTGAAAAGGGGAAGCAGCATCTCTAAAGTAAGGTTGACCAGAAAACAGAGAAAATAAGAAACCAATTCAAGCCACAGTGTTCAGTTTGGTTTCAGTTCAGTTTTTATAGGATTCAGTGTAATAATGAATATTTTCGGTTCATTAATAAAAAACCATAATTATTCGAACTGAACCAAATTCTATTTTTATTTAATTTTATTTAGTGTTTAGTTTTTATACTATTAAAATAAATATTACATTTCTAAATTAGTAAAAGATATATAATATATTTTTTCAATTTTAAAAAACCGATAAACCAAACAGATGGAATTTAGTTCAAGTTGGTTCAGGTCGATCTGGTTACATATTTTATTCAGTTCAGCTTTAGTTTGATTTTTAACATTAACAGTAATTTTTTACAAAACCTAAGCGAATCAAACTGTTATCATCCACACCTCTAACATGAGCTCCAGATAAGACCAACCAGAATATATATAAGGTGTCAGAACAATGAATTCAACAAGATTTCTGATGGATATCCCACAAGCAAGGAAAGAAATATCACATTGATGCACTGTGCAAGACCAAGGATTTTTGCTACATAAAACTAAAACCAAATGCTTATCAAACATATCCAAGCTACCCACAATCAGTGTTAAAGTGGCTTCAATTAATAATAAGCAGTCTTTAATTTGGTAAAGCAAATAAGCAAAGTTCAATTTAAACATGCATTAAACGCAATGATTCACATTTTTGAAAATTTTGAAACATATCATTGTCATCTTTAAACAGCCTGCAATACTTTTTATCTGCTGGAGACATGCATGTCATTAGAGCATTACACCAGCAGCCATTTCTGATCTGATCTTCATTTGAATAATACCATGAATAAGCCTAAGAAACCGAACAAGTGAATATTCTCCAGGGAACTAAAAAGAAGATCAAGCCACCAACAATTGAACAAAAACCAGAATAAAAAAAAAAAGTAACAAATGGCCATATAGCAATAACTCATTATGATTATAAAACTTGATGATGGTGACGATGTTTTTAGCAAGGCCAGGTGATAAAAGAAAACTGAAAAATGAGATTCAATCATCACATACCATCATTTACTTATATATAAAAAAAAGCTGCATGTATTCAGCAGGAATATAAATAAGGTAATCTATAACTCGACATCATGCAAAAATCAAAACAAGATAAACCCAATACCGAAGAACTTTGACTATACAAAAGGTTTACCTGCAGAAATGGTCGACGGAGGAGAAGTTCAGCAAATATACAGGCAGCTGCCCAAACATCCACACCAGCACCATATTGCTTGGTACCAAAAAGTAACTCAGGAGCTCTGTACCATCGAGCAAAGACCTATTTATAGTTCCATGGACTTACAAGTAAGTTAAATCCAAAAGGATATATAAATTTACAGCTTCCAATTGAAAGGTGACAAAAAGCAAATCAGAAGACAACTATCTAGAACCAACTGCCAAATCAATAACTTGTCAAGGAGAGGTCACTAATGTGTGAATAAATAAATAAATAGATAAGCAGGTTTCTACATCAAAAAGTATGCAATACAAAGAAAAGAACAAAAAAAGATGGGACAAAGACCCTTGCTGATCTTATTGGCGCCTATCCACAAAACTAGCTATATTTGCATTTTTTTTTTTTTTAAGATACTATGATAACGACATCAATGAAAAAAGCTAAGGGTCCAATGAAATAATGGATATAACACAATATATCAATGATATTTACCACAAAACAACATGCATGTTGTGTACATAACCTAGTTCCAACATAACTAATTAAGCCATAATGTAGAAAGCAAGAAATTAAAACTGAAAACAAGAACAAATATAAACCTAGTTTCTAAACTTTTCCCATAGAAACATAGTGATTGCAGAAAACAAGAGAGCTGTGGTTGTGAGGACTTTCTTTGAAAGGTCAAGAAGTTAGCACTGCCACAAAGTAAGTTTATTCCTAAAAGAAAGTACTAATCCAAAATACAAAAGAAATTTTTTAAAATTATGGAGAGAAAAAAAGAAGATGCTATAACTATTCAGAGCACCAGTTAGTCAGTGTACTGATAAAATTGAAAACACCACTTAGCAGCTATAAGCTTACCTGGTGAGTAAACTTACG
>CM076906.1:36351526-36379930 GCA_039519145.1 Kokia cookei
TTATCCACTTTTATTTTGGTGTTGATTCCTTCCGTAGATCAAATGACTCAGGATTTGATGGACAATTCTCGAAAGAATGACCATCCCCACAATATACGCATGAAATAACATTGAATCGACTTGGTGATTGAACTTGAAAAATTATTCAAACCATTAGTGGTAAACTATTTCAACATTAAAGAGATAAAAGATACCTGAGTTGAGAGTGAAGTGAGGGCAACAACTCTATGAACTCCAACTACTCGTCTTCCTGAAGCTGCTTGATTTGTTGTCCATTGATAGTTGTTACTAATGATCCTCTAAATGATCTTGTAAGCCTCATTATAAGACTTAGACAAGAGAGCATCATTCGTAAAAGCGTCTACCATTAATCTTGTGTGTACGTTGAGATCGTTATAGAATATCTCCAATTGGATGCAATATGGAATTCCGTGATGAGTACACTTACGAAGTAACTCCTTGAATCTTTCCCACGTCTCATACAAGGACTCATCATCCAATTGTCCAAGGTGACATCTCATTTCCCAACTTAGCATTTTTTCTAGATGGAAAATACTTAACTAAAAATCTTTTTGCTAATTCTTACTAAGTAGAAATTGTACTTGGTGGCAACGAATTAAGCCATGCTCGTGCTCGATCTTGCAATGAGTATAGAAACAATTTCAACCTCAATGCACCTTCGAGTCACATCGATTATCTTGAACGAATCACCCACCTCCATGAATAATTGAAAGTGAAGGTGTGGATCTTCAATGGGCATTCCATTAAACTGGCTCACTATTTGAAGCATTTGAAACATCACTGGCTTCAATTCAAATTGGGGTGGCTTAATATCCGACCTACTAACTCCCAGATTTAACTCATTAAAGAGTGGCACAGCGTACTACCTAATGCCACAAGCCCTATCATCAACAATGTGGATGGGGTTGCGCACATGATTGGCTCCATTACCTTAGCCATTATTTTGATTTCTAAGGTCTATTTCAGCTTGTCTCTGGGCTAACCTTTCACGTCTTTTTTGTTTAAATGTTCGCTCGATTTCAGGGTCTACAAGGAGTAAATTGATAATTTGTTCTATGCTCATAAACACCTAAAAAGGAAATCACAAAAAATAAAGAATTAATTAATAAAGTTAGAAATAAAATAAAAACCAAATTGAAAAAAATAATTTCACAAAAAAAATTAAGGCAACAGTCCCCGACAATGGCGTCAAAAACTAGTAACGCGTAGGTTTGTGCAAGTGTACACAATCATTATCAAGTCCATAAGTAAGTAAAAGAGTTTTTGTCTCCCACATGGACTATAAATTGCAATATTTTTTATTAGGTTTGTGCAAGTGTTCACAGTCGTTATCATGCTTAATAGTGTTCGGAAAACATTCCATGGCAACTCGATCTTTCATAAGTTTGAAACCAACTTAAGTCCTTTCGGAATCTTTTACTTAGTGAAACATGCATTTTACTAATCATATAAAACAAGAGCTTTCTTAATATTCATATGAAGTAACATGGACGGGTTACATTTGAAACAATTTAATATGAAAGATAATAGGGCTCATTAAAGTTATTATGAATCTTTAATTTAGTTGAGTTAGGATCTAAATTAAGCATGTACTTTTCAATTATTGCGTCCATTAGTCGTCGTCTGGCTAGAATCTCTCAATTAATTCTAACAGATCCAATCACATGTGAATGAAATACATACTTGAGTTTAATTGAAAACATGAATGACTGAAACATAAACACTGTAAACATGATTTAAACAAATTTCATTAAATTAATGAAATCATCCTAGCTAAACAGATTTAAGCTACCATTGTTGATGACAATAGAATAAAGCACATTGCAAAAATGATTAAATTGAAGTAACAAAGTAAAGGAAGAATAAACTCTATCGAATCAATAGTCCTGCAATCTCCAATTGAAGATGTTTTCCTTTGATCCTCGTGTTGCTCCTTTGCTAATGGCTCCTCAAGGTGACCGGCCAAGAGACAACCTTACCAAGGTTTTCCTAGCTAAAAAATGAAGGGGAAATATGGGATGCTAGGCGTGGAAGAAAAGAGGGAAATGAGAGAATAAAAGAGATGAAAGGTTGAAGAACGATGAAAGAGTAAGGGATGATTGAAAATGTGAGAGTGGAGCGGTATCTATACTCGAAGTAGGTGGGAGAGCTTATTAAAAATAACAGTAACAATCCCTTAGATTTCTCCCACCTATGGTCGGCCATGAAATGTGGAAGGGAAGGTTGTTTTGGTTGCTTGATTCAAGCATGAAATCATGCTTGAATCATACAAGGGGTGGACGATTTCTCAAGCAAATTTAGTGTTTCAATTTTTAATGTCTTTCCCAAAGTTGATTTTTGGCTGTGCAATTGTCTTTGTCGAACTGGGCCTTTCTTCTCCTTTGTTTGGACGGTTTGATGACCCATTAAGCTTGCATACTTGTCCAGCATTGATCGCCTCCGAACGTACTCCCCTTTGATGTGTGTTTTCAAGCTTCTGCAAGTATATGGGTCAAGTTGTAATATAATTTGTATAACAAAATACTTGGTACTATTCGAGGATCGTACCCAAAAGAGGCTTAAATCAGTAGTGATTTAAATCCCTATAAAGAAAATAATTAATTAGTACTATCTTTAGGGTTTATAGTACGACAGTGAAATAAAAGGGTTTGATTTGAATAGCAAAAGAAATAAATAAAAGAAAGTAAAAGAAAGAGATACTTAATTCGATAAATGGATTTGGGAACTTTGCTTTAATCAACTAGTCCTTAACCTAGCAGGTTCTTTCGATCTTCCACCAACATAACGAGTCAATAGAGACTACTTATCGCTAGATATCACAGTCTAAACTGGTTTGGGATAAAGGTTTTCACGGATAGGAAATACCAATTTTGGGTTCATTCCCACCTAAATGACTTTCTAGGGTTGTTAAACCTAGCATTTGTTTCATGCTCTTCCTTTCCCAAACAGTTGATTCAATTGCAAATCCTTGTATTCAAGAATCAAATATTCATACCTCAACTCCTTAATCCCCCAAAATGGGATTAGTTCCTCATGGTTTCTCTAAACTTCATAAAGACAACAATATAAATGAACATAAGAATGAATTAATGAAATGAAATGAAATGAAAAATGAATTGTATAACAGTCTTTCGAGAAATAATTCCATGATCCTTTATGCGAAGTTACAAATCTCGTTTCTAAAATGGAAAGCAAATAAAAAAGTAAAATAAAGTTAAGCTCGAAAGAGTGTAAAACCCTAGTGCTAGAGGCCTTATTTATAGCTTTGGTCGGTCGTTTTCCTCAATCCTAGGTCAGCTGTTGTTCCTCGGGTTTAAGTGGCATTGTAAAGATTAAAACGCCCTTCACTCAGTGCAAAAACTATAACACCCATAACCCGTCTCCGTTACCGAATTAAGGTTAAGGTGCATTACCTGTCAATCAATCACTTAATCTCATATTATTATACAATAATTCAATTTAAATTATACAATCTCATATCCCATATCATACGTATACATTGAACTTAATATCGTGCCTTTGAGGCCTTAAAAATACCTTAGAAACAATTCAGGACTAATTTGAATCAAATTAAAAAAAATTAAGAAAAAGTTTAAAATTTTGAAGAACAAGGGCAAACGGCCGTGTGCCAGCCCATCTGCTTGCCCATGTGTATGCTCGAAAAACGGATGCATGGCCTTGTCACTGATCGTGTGTCATTACGAAAATGGGTCACATGGCTGTGTACTAGACTGTGTGACTACTACACTTAAATTACAAAATTCACACAACTGTGTGCCAGACCGGGTGTACCCCAAAGTGACTAAAATCAAGCTCAAACTTAACCTATTTGTTTAGGGACTTAAACCAAATCATACAACAACTTTAGCACTTAAAACACCCTAAAAAGACATCCAAATTTACATGTCACTTATAACTGAACCAACATAAATGATTAATTATTAGATAGTGTGACCTCTAAAAGTAATCCAATCGACAGCTCGTATCCGACGATCTGCAAGGAAGAAAAATCAAACGAGATAACCTTACTTAAAGCTTAGTAAATTCGTAATAAACTTAAATTCAACTTATCATAAGAATTGGAACTTTAAACCTTTTACAAGATAATTTAATATCAGAATTATGAGTTCGTTGATTTTCTATACACATCAAAAATCTCATAAGGTTAGTAGATTCATATGTTAACATATATTTTATCATGATATCAAATTTATACATGAAAAACACATTAGGCATATAAACCAAACATCATATTTACACTTAACAATCACCTTTCATCTCGATTGTCTAAATCTAATCTCTCAATTCATACCTATATTTTCACATAACCAATTCACATACCATTTTATATAAACATTCTCTACCTATACAACACAACCTTATAAGGTTGGTGAGTATCATCAAGAAACATATAATTTCAATAATTAATGTAACTTGTAATAATAACACATTAAGTATATATATCATCATCCAGATGTTCAATAAACATACTTCCTCGTTTCAACCACTTGTATCAACGTTTTTCAATTCACATGTCTTGACCATATTTATGTAACAATATATATACATATTTGTTTAAGCCTTTAACATCCGTTGAACCATATTAAATATCTTCCAGGTCAAAGAACATTTAATCCATATGAACCATCGCTGATCAACATAAATCAATAATTCAAAGTCGATCTCATTTAACTTCCAAGTATTTATACTTAGAAGTGTATAACACTTCTTTTGAATATTATCATAGCAATTAAATTTTATTATTTCGATGGATCCTTATAAAAGTATTCATGCACAAGTTCATTCAGAAGACACTCGTTAGCTTATATACATTTGCGCTCGTCAGGCTCCACACGTTTACGACTCGTTCCCTAATTGATTTTTTAACACTTACCAGCTTGCACACGTTTACGCTAGTCAGCTTATATACATTTACGCTCGCCAGCTTGCACATGTTTATGCTCGTTAGCTTGCACACGTTTATGCTCATCAGCTTATATACGTTTACGCTCGTCAACTTGCATACGTTTAAACTCGCTCAGAAGGAATGATAAGTAAACATTGCGTTTGAAACCTTTATTTGATCCATCAAAATTTACTTCACATATTCATTTACTTTGCAACATACATTTCACATGTATATATTTACATATATATCTTCATCAACATAATTATTGAAATAAAATAAGTCCATAGTTAAAAAATTACTTCACATTATGCCATTACGAGCACACATCCAGATAGTTCTTATTTATCAACAGAAGATCAATTTAGCTAATAATGCAATTTAGTTAAATTTTCTAATTGTCATATACAATTCAATTTAATTCACTCATAACATATATAATAACTAAAATATCATATAATTAATTAAATCTTTCTTTTTCACATGAAGTTAAGTATATCCTTTCATTATTTTTGATCATGACCTTCAATTATACCATTTCAAGCTCATATCCATATATTTCATATTTTCTAATTATAACACCCAACTTAAGCATCATCACAAATTATTCCAACTCATCACATAATTATCTCAAACAATCAAACTCAATTTCAGCATGAATAGATATGTCTTGAGTCATGAAAAAACATATAATTAATTTAATAAATTTACGAACTTACCTCGACTAAAATGGTTGCCGAACAAAACCGACGACTATACTGAACTTTAATTTTTTCTCGAATTAAATCCGATTGTTTCGTTTCTTGATCTACATAATAATTCTCATCAATTTAATCATTCCAATGATTTAAAATATTTATTTCTAGCTTACAACCCATCTTAATATAAAATTACAAAATTATCCCTAACATCTTAACTTTCATGCAATTGAATCCTTTAACTAAAATTTATAATTTAATCATCATCCATGCAAATAATCAAACTAGCTATTTTATTATGAGGTTTATAACAACCCAAATTTTCTACCATTTTCTTTTATTCACTTTACATTTTTACCTATTTTCTCAAATAATTCCATAAACTCAAAATCTCTAAAAATCACTTAACAAAATGCTTATATCTAGACATCAACTTATATAATTCATCTCTTAAAACCAAAAACACTTCAAAATCATAATGACAAATTAACGGTTTTACAAATAAATCTCAGTAGCCAAATTAAGGTACCAAAATTCCAAAAACATAAAAATTATAAGAAAATGACTAGATTAAGCTTATCAATTTAGAGCTTGAACCTTAACAAACCCTAAGCTTTCTCTCCCAATTTTCTTCCCCCTCCGCTTCAAATACCCATAAAGAAGAAAACAAATTTTTTTTGTTTCAACAACCACCCACTTAAAAATCTAAAATCCTTTCATTTCATTTCTTTATTTCTTTTTTCTTTAAATTTAATTAAAATCATCAAACATTTTACAAGCCACTTATTCTCACCTAACTCCATTAATAAGAATTAAAAACGGGTATTTGCCATAATTACCCTACCTTTTTATTTCAAATTATATTCCACTTATAAATTGTACTTTTACCACTTATGCAATTTAGTCTCAATACTTAATTTAAGCACTACACAATTAAAATTACCTATTCAAATAATAAATTGGCCCTTTTATCAACTCTGTAAATATTTTTTTATTAAATATTTACGGGTTAATTTGAGTATAGGTACGGAGTCTCAAAAATACACTTTTTGATACCTCTAACTTTTGGGTCGTTACAAAAACCGCATCCATGAGTCAATGTGCAACACATCACGTCCTGTGTCACGACGAAAAGGTCAGTCCACTCCTTTGGTGTAATCGTACAAGCATTGTCGTGACACAAGTGATGTATGTCACAACAAAGAAGTCAGTTTCGAGATTCTTCCAGTCTGGTCCCTTTGTTGCGACGTAGAGCAGTCTATGTCATGACATAGTGATCAGCTTCGCACTTGATCAACTTCTAAAGGTCTCCTGCACACTCATGAAGTACGTTAGTTAACTTTTAGGCTTCAATCGGCCTTAAAGACAATAAAACGCACTTTTTTCACTTTTTACATATTTTATTTCCAAACAAAAAACTAAATTAAATCTTCCAAAAATAAAAGGAAAATGCTTAATTTCAAGCTCTTAAAGTACAGAAAGTAATTCAATCTGCTAGGTACAAAACCAACAGATCAAACGCCCCCACACTTAAGTCATTACTTGTCCTAAAGCAATCAAAACAAAAAAAATAAACAAAGAAGCTTGAGTCTATATCATACAAGGATTAAGTTCGCAACATTTACTCTAGGCATTATATATTTCTCAATAATTTCAACATATAAGTTCAGTAAGTTACATGAAATACAAACATCAAGGTCTTATTGGTATGACTCATTGAATACCTCATACAATTACTCTAATTATAGAAGTAGAATATAGAATAGTCATAATGAGATCATGTAATTCCACATTCATTTATGCATGGAGTTATTTAATTCACATAGTACTTCTCGGATTGTAACGTTCTAAGGCTTACGACAGTTATGTAATTCAAAGAATGGTAGGCCCAAGAGGTTACAAACACGAAAATGGTTTAACTCGTTATTCTCCCCCTTTAGTGTCTCATTCCATCTCACCTCATTATTTCTCCTTCTCTCACCTTCCTTTTCTCTCCACTTAGGAAATCTCAATATAGAATAATTTGTTTAGCTAGCCTATGAGATTCTTTTATTTCTTGAGTAAGATTTTTCTTTCTTCTGGTATTTTCGCGATTTTGTCACTTTTCATATACATTCTCACTCATTTTTTTCCTCTCTTGTCTCTACTCAAATTTTTTATTTTTTATCATTGCTTTTCTCTTCCTGGCTATACTAAAGTTCATATTTCATATTGATTTTTTTCATACGTCTATTATCATGTAAAATAGGATTAAAGAAAAGAGTATACAGGAATCCAGTTTTAGGCTTAAATTCTTGTAATGTGGTTCATCCAAAAGGGTCATTAAGCTAAAAGATGGGTACTAAATGGTAATTCAAAATAAAGTTTGTTTTTTAGCTTTAAATGTATCCAAACAATGCCTTAGGTCATCCTTAAACATCATAATATGCTTGTTTCCTCATATTGTTCATATCATTTGGTAGCGATAATACCTTTATATCTATACTCATGTAACCTATAGAACTTAATATTTCATGCTCAAAAAAATAAAAAATTTCTCATCATCATGACAGATTTTTCAAAAAATCCAATCAATCTATTATACATGCTCCTAACCAGTCACTTGTTCTTCTACGGGCTTAAGCATACATCAAAACAAAAATAAAAAATGCCAAAAAATAAAACTGAATGCAATAATTCCTATGTTACCCCCACACTTTAGATAACACGTTGTCCTCAATGTGTGGCCTCTAAAAAGTAAGGAACGAAGTTACTCGATTGATCGTTAAAGCTCCTCTTCTAATGGTGGTTGTCCTTCTTCCTTTTGTCGTGAATGGATCGAAATGTTGTGTCTCCATAATGTGTGGTTCCAATATAGAGATTAAAGCATATATAGGCAAAAATAATTTCTACTTCTAATCTTCCTACAAATAATTAAATATGTCTTAAATATCATTCCAAAATTACAAGTTTTAAAAATAAATAACATAAAATCTGAAGCATTCAACAACTCTCAATCTTCATTCATCTCCTCCTCCTCCTCCTTCCACTTTCTTCCCCTCTTCCGTTTCCTCATCATCATGTTCTTCATTTATTGGACCAAACATGTCCGGTGTGTAATTGGGGACCCTAATGTTGTTTTTCGAGTAGAGTCTTGAAATAATGGCCTCGATTCTTGCATCTATTATATCATCCAATCGGCTTTGGAAGATTTCATTCACCAACTTCTTGTTAGGCTGATGTCAACATTTCTTCGATGAAGTTGGGGTAATCGCCGAATCTCGTGATCTACTAATTTCCTTTTTATTTTGTTTCTAACCAACCTAACGTATTGTTGAAAGAGTGTATCACCAATAACGCTTTTCGACGGCTTCAATGACTACTTAGTGGATGTAAAAGGGATTCCTAGCCTACTACACGGAAAGCTGAGTCAAAGTGCGAAAAGAACATTGCCACTTTTTGGCTTAGCTACACATTAGCTCATGTTTTGATGGATCTATTTCCCTATACAAACATGTTTTTTCTTCCAAATTGCAAACAATCGCATTGGTGTGCTCCCCTTCTTGATTGATGCTCGTCCTTGCTCGAAAAATCAATAAAACTTGAAAAAGTGAAAAAGAAAAATAAAAAAGAAAAAGGTTTTTAGGTTTTTAGGAAAATTTAGAGAGTTTTTCAGAAGGTATTGTGAGGGTTAAGAGAATGTTTTAGTATTTATAGTAAGTGAAACTTAGGATTTTAGAGAGTTAGAAGGTATTCTGATGAATTATCTTGATTGGCATTGTGAAATTGTCAGGAGTCCTTCAGCTTTTGAGGAATTTGTTTTAAAGATAATAAAAATAAAAGACTCGCATTTACTTCCATTTGTTCTCCTACCTTGATTTTTCTGCCCTCGACCATCAGATTTCCTTTAAGAACTTCCCCCATCCTTGGTACATTTTCTATCAGTTCAATCAAAGGTAAGTTAACATTTAAAGATTTAAATAGATTTCTAAAACTTACAAAGTCATCGTCATCTTGCTTCTTCTTTTCTTCTAACCTCTTTGGAAAGGGAACAGCGTACCTTTATCTTCCTTAGGCATATCATCTTCCTTTTCTAATGTTTTTTCCAATGGTACATCTTTAAGTAACATGACTTCAGTGTCATCTTCGAAGGAGATTTCTGATTTCTGTGTTCCTCTTCCTCTTTGGACTTTTCTAGGCTACCCAGTACTTTGTTTTATCTTAACTCGATCACCTTGACATGCTTCTTCCCCTCCCTACGGGGATTGTTTTTAGTATTACTAAGGATACCAATCCCTATATTCCTAGTGAGATCTCTTACCATACACACCAATTGGCCTATCCATTCCTTTAGTTTTATCAAGGATCTAGCAGAACTAGTGTACTCAAACTGCAGTTGCTTTACATCCGCTCACATTGGTTGCATTTCTCCCTCTATCCTGTCTAACCTTTGACCATATACAGTATGGTCACTTTGGATTTCTTTTTTCGACTGCCTCTACAAGAAGGGAGGTTAGTAATTTGGGTTTCTCGATTGATTATTGTACTCACTTTCTCCTTGATTTCCTCTCCATCTAAAATTAGGATGATCCTTTCATCCCGAATTGTAAGTATTTGAGTAGGGATTTTTGCCTCTATTTTTAACATAGTTAACATCTTCAGTATTGGTAAAATAGAGGTAGAGAGCTTATCTTTTCCTTGTGATGATGGTGCTCTTGTGGAAGATTTCATTCGATTCAATCTCTCCAACAATTGTTGGTATTTGTCATCCTTTTGGAAAATTTTAACCAAAGTAAGTTTCTGCCCATATATGACCCTCTCAGTAGGCCATTGACAAGAGTTCATATCAATCATAAGCATCGTTATAGGTTCTGTTCATTAGGGCTCCTCCTGCCACACCATTTAACCTAGATCTAACAAATGCGTCCAACCAATTATAAAATGTTTGTAGCTGTAACCACTTCGGTAAACCATGATGTGGGCATTTTTGCATCAACATTTTAAGCTGTTCCCATATTTCATGGAACCCTTCGCCCTTGAATCGTCGAAATGTCGAAAGCTCTCTCCAGAGTTGGATTGCTTTACTGATGGGAAAGAATTTCTGTAGGAACTTTCCTACAAGCTCATCCTATGTAGTAATAGATCCTGGGGCCTGCGCATCTAACCAAGAAAAAGCATTATCAGTCAAAGAAAATGGAAATAATCTGAGACAAATGGCATCATCAGTAATACCATTGTAACGCAAAGTGTCGCATAATTTTAAAACTGTTTTAAGTGCAAACTAGGATCTTCAGCCACGGTCCCTCTAAATTATAAATTATTTTGAATCATTTGGATCATGGCTAGTTATATCTCAAAATTGTATGCGGCTATAGTTGGTCTAGCAACACTCCCTTGTGCCAGATCTATATTAGGCATAGAATACTCTCTCAGAGTTGTTTAAGCTTCCGCCATAGGTTCGTTTGTAATAGCCCGATTTTTAATGGTGTCAAAAACAATGGTTTCAGGACCACAACTCTGTTGAGTCGAGTCATTAATATTAATTATTTAATATTTGTGGCGTCATTAGCATTGTATTAAATATTGGTTAAGAAATTTTATCATTTAGTTAATTAATTAAACGAAAAGGACTAAATCGTAAAAGATGTGAAATTAAGTTCTATTAGTTAAATGCACTAAAAAGCTTAAAGTAGCCAAGTGAAAGGTCTAAAGTGGTTATTAAGCCATATGAGATAGTAATGGATGGTTTGGCCATGAAGAAAGCCTAAATTCTAGTTGTTTAAACAAAAGTAATATAATAATTTTTAATTTAAATGAATTAAAGTTAACATAGAGAAAATTCTAAATGGTTTTCCTCATCTTCTTCCTAAAGTTTAACCTAAAAACCTAATAGAAGAGCTTATACTTTCAGCTAGCTTGAGTCTTCAATCAAATTATGATCATGTATCAGATCGTGAAAAAGGGAAATTAGCGGAGTAGTCCCTGAAGTTTAATCATAACTGTAAGTTAGTCCGATTCAATTTTACTGATCAGAGATCGGGTCATCTTAGAGCATCACACTATCTTGTAGTTTTTCGATAGTTATTACATCACTTGGTTATATGGCATGTACTGGGATGATGATATCTTTGTTTTTATAGTTGAGATTGTGGAAACCTTGTTATATGGATGAGATACTGAATATAATGTTGTATGTTTGTGCGAGTTAGTTTATAGGTTTAAAGTACTATGTAATGACTTTGGACTTATGTATTCGTGTTGGTTTAATGCATAATGAAGTCATGAACGTTGTGTTGCTAAACTTGTGTTTTGGCACGTTTCTTGAAATCTTGTATACTTGTTTCGGTAGTATCCAGGGAAGTATCAATAGAAGTACAGGGTAGGAGAGAGATTGTTCTCTGATTTGGGTTGTATCGGTAGTTGAATAGCAAGTGTCAGTAGTTATGTAATTAGAAATATCGGTATTTTGCATGTTTGTATCGATAGAAGTATAGGGTAAGAGAGAGGTTGCATATTGACTTAGGTTGTACCGCTAGATGAATACCCAGTATCAATAGTCATGTATTTAGAAATACTGGTAGTTCCTACACTAGTATCGGTGGAAGTAGCAAGGTAAGATATCCAGCTCTTTGAAGTTTTTAGTATCCGTAAAGGTGAAACTTGTATCGGTAGAAGAGTTACTTGTATCGGTAGGACTACCACTTGTATCGGTAAAAATCTATGCTATTCCTGAACTGTTTACTGACTTGACAACTACCGATACTTATCCATCAAGTATCGGTAGAAGCCTCCAAAAATATCGGAGATAACCTTTTTACCCTTGATAAATTATGCTTATAATCAAATAATGATTCATAAGGTGTGGAATGAAATTCTTTAATAAAAATAAAGTCTGAATAATAATTATGTTAAAGATGAACAATGATAAATGAATAGTAAAATGTCGAAACCCTAATCGACGATAATTTTTAGGTTTTTGAATGTTATATTTAGTGGTATCAGAGCTTTCAGTTTAGTCATTTCTTGGATTGTCTTGATCGTTCTTAATGATTTAAAAGTACATGTAATATGAACTTGTGATAGTGTGATAGAGATGAATCCGATCTAACTATGATTTTTGCAGATAAATACAAGAGTGCGGATCATTTTCTAAGGAACTGTCAGATGAGATCTGAAGCAACAGAGGAACAGACAGTAAAACCCCTTGCTACACCACAAAAGAGTAGACGTCTGGAGCAGAGTAGTGGCACAGGAAGAAACCGTAGAGATAATCGAGATAATGTTACCAGATCTGAGGTTCGAGCACTTGCACGGACTTATACCATCCGAGCCCGAGAAGAGGCTATCACTCTCGATGTTGTGATTGGTATATTTTATCTTTTTAATGATATTGTGTGTGCACTGATTGACACAAGATCGACTCTTTCATATATTTTTACTACATTAGTTATTAAAAAGAAATTTTTTGTTAAGTCAACCGAGTTTGGTGTACAAGTCACAAACCCATTGGGCCATGTGTCATTGTTAAACTAATATGTCATAAGTGTCCACTAAAAGTCCAGAGCTGTACCCTATTGATCTGATGTTATTACCGTTAACTAAGCTCGATGTAATTTTGGGAATGGACTAGTTAACTAAGCATGACGCAATGGTTAATTACAAACGAAGACAGATTTATTTGAAATGCCCAACAGGGGAGGTAATCACAATTGAGTCTGAGAGATTGAACAATGACACCAGGGTAATTTCAGTTTTATCTGCGCAGAAGATGGTTCGTAAACACAGCGAGACATTTTTGGCTTATATATTTGATACTCAGGGTACAGGAATAGAGTTAGAACAGGTGTCGATTATTAAGGAATTTACAGATGTGTTTACAGAGGAGTTACCAGGTTTATCGTCGATTAGAGAAGTAGAATTTGGCACTTACTGAATTGAAAGAGTTAAAGGCGCAACTGCAAAAGTTGTTAGACAAAGGTTTATTTGACCGAGCGTATCACCTTGGGCGCACCAGTATTGTTTATGAAAAAGAAGGATGGTTCGATGAGAATGTTTATAGACTACAAACAGTTGAATAATGTAACAATCAAGAATAAATATCAATTGTCTCGTACCGATGAGTTGTTTAATCAATTGAAAGGTACGACAGTTTTCTCTAAAATAGATCTTCGATCGGGTTATTATCAAATGCAGGTAAAGGATTGTGATGTGCAAAAGACAGCATTTAGAACCCGATATGGACATTATAAGTTCCTAGTAATCCCGTTTGGGTTAATTAACGCTCCAGCAGTATTCATAGAATTGATTAATCGGGTCTTTAAACCTCAGCTGGATAGATTCGTAGTGGTATTCGTTAATAATATATTGATTTATTCCAGGACGGAGATAGAGCATGCTCAACATCGAAGGGAAGTTTTGCAAATATTGCGAGAAAAGTAGTTGTATGCTAAGTTTAGCAAGTGCAAGTTTTGGCTGCGGCAAGTAGGATTTCTAGGTCATGTGGTATCATCGGAGGGGATTCGGGTTGATCCAAGTAAAGTTTTGACTATTCTCGACTGAAAGATACCAAAGAATGTTTTTGAGGTACATAGCTTCTTGGGATAAATAGGTTATTATCATCGGATAGTGAAAAAATTTTCTCTCACAACCTTCCTGATAAAAAAATTATTACAGAAGAATATTCAGTTTGTATGGTCAGAAAAGTGTCAACATAATTTTGATCAGATAAAGATATGGTTGACAGAAGCTCTAGTATTGACACAACCTGAAACGGGTAAAGAGTTTATCGTATACAGTGATGCGTCTCTGAATGGGTTGGGTTGTGTGTTGATGCAAGCTGGAAGGGTGATAGCTTACGCCTCTCGATAATTAAAGCCACATGAATAGAATTATCCGACCCACGACTTAGAGTTAGCTATCATTGTATTTGCTTTGAAGAGTTGGCGATACTATTTATACGGTGAGAGGTGTCACATATTCACAGATCATAAGGTATCTGATGACTCCGAAGGAATTAAATTTGAGGTAATGTTGGTGGTTGGAATTATTGAAATACTATGATCTGGTAATTGAATACCATCTGAAAAAAGCTAATGTCATCGCTGTTACTTTGAGCCGAAAATCATTGTTTGCATTAAGGGCAATGAATGCCCATTTGTCACTTGAGGGTGATGGTTCTGTTACAGTTGAACTTCGAACGAAATCGCTATTCCTATAACAGATACGAGAGTTGCAAGAAGACGACTCAAAGCTTAAGGTTAAGAAGGAACAAATGCGAAATAATGCAACTACTAGATTTACAGCTGATGATGATGGTATGTTATACTTTCGAGGCAGAGTGTACATTCCTGATAATTCTGACTTGAGACCAGACATTCTGTTAAAAGCTCACAACAACACTCATTCTATTCACCCGGGAAGTGTAAAAATGTATAACTACTTGAAGAAGATGTATTGGTGGTTAGGTATGAAATGAGAAATCTTTAAGTTTGTAACTAGATGCTTGGTATGTCAATAAGTAAAAGCTAAGCATCAAGTGCCGTTCGGATTGTTGCAGCCTATTACCATTCCTGAGTGGAAATGGAAATGAGTCACAATGAATTTTGTTACGGGATTACCAGTGACACCGTGGAAGAAAGATTCAATCTGGGTTATAGTTGACAAATTGACTAATCAGCCCACTTCATTCCTATTCGAGTGGATTATCTATTAGAAAAGTTGGTTGAGTTGTATGTATCTAAGATCGTACGACTACACGGGGTACTAGTATCTATCATCTCTGATATGGATCCACATTTTACTTTGAGATTCTAGAGTAAGTTACATTAAGCTTTGTGAACTCGATTAATTTTAGCACGACATATCATCCGCAAACAGATGGTCAGTCTGAGCGAGTAATACAGATCTTATAAGACATGTTACAATGTTGTATTCTCAAGTTTGAGGGCAACTGGGAGAGATATCTGTCGATGGTAGAATTTGCATATAATAACAGCTATTAATTAGTCTAGTATTAAAATGGCACCGTTTGAAGCATTATGCGGTAGAAAATGCTGAACACCTCTGTATTGGTCTGAGTTAAGCGAGTCTAGGTTGATTGAGACAGACTTGATGCATGATATGGAAGAAAAAGTCCAAGTAATCCGTGATTGTTTAAAAGTCGCATCTGATCGACAAAAGTCCTGTACAGATCTTAGGAGGAAGGATATAGAATTTTTCGTTAAGGATCGAATTTTCCTGAGAGTTTTACCTTGGAAGAAGGTATTGTTGTTTGGTAGAAAGGGCAAGTTGAGCTCGCGATTTATTGGGCCGTATGAAATCCTCTAGAGAATTGGTCCTGTGGCTTATAAACTAGCTTTACCTTCAAAACTTAAGAAAATTCATAATGAATTCCATGTTTTGATGTTGAGACGCTACAGATCGAATCCTTCACATGTGATTACTCCCTGTGAGGTTGAGATACAATCGGATCTGTAACACTCAGCGGAACCAGTGAGAATATTGGCTCGAGAGGTAAAAGAACTGCGAAACAAAAGGGTACCGTTAGTAAAAGTTCTATGGAATCGCCATGGTTTGGAAGAACGACATGGGAGACAGAGGCTTCTATGAGATCACAATACCCCAATTTATTCTCTGGTAAGAAATTTCAAGACGAAATTTCCCTAAGGAGGGAGAGTTGTAATAGCCCGATTTTTAGTGGTGTCAAAAATAGTGGTTTCGGGACCACAACTCCAACTAGTTGAGTCATAAATATTAATTATTTAATATTTATGACATCATTAGCATTGTATTAAATGTTGGTTAAGAAATTTTATCGTTAAGTTAATTAATTAAACGAAAAGGACTAAATCATAAAAGATGTGAAATTAAGTTCTACTAGTTAAATGCACTAAAAAGCTTAAAGTAGCCAAGTGGAAGGTCTAAAGTGGTTATTAAGCCATATGAGATAGTAATAGACGGTTTGGGCATGAAGAATGGCTAAATTCTAGTTGTTTAAACAAGGGTAATATAGTAATTTTTAATTTAAACGAATTAAGTTAACAAAAAGGAAATTCTAAGTGGTTTTCTTCATCTTCTTCCTAAAGTTTAACCTAAAACCCTAAAAGAAGAGCTTATACTTTCGGCTAGCTTGAGTCTTCAATCAAATTACGATCTATGTCAAATCGTAAAAAGGGAAATTAGCGAAGTAGTCCCTAGAGTTTAATCATAACTGCAAGTTAGTTCGATTCAATTTTGCTGTTCGGAGATCGAGTCATCTTGGAGCATCACTCTATCTCGAAATTGTTCGGTAGTTCTTACATCACTTAGTTATATGGCATGTACTAGGATGATAATATCTTTGTTTATATAGTTGAGATTGTGGAGACCTTGTTATATGGATAAGATGTTGAATATAGTGTTGTATGTTTGTGCTAGTTAGTTTATAGGTTTAAAGTACTATGTAATGACTTTAGACTTATGTATTCGTGTTGTTTTAATGCATAATGAAGTCATGAATGTTATGTTGTTAAACTTGTGTTTTGGCATGTTTCTTGAAATCCTGTATACTTGTTTCGGTAACATCCAGGGATGTATCGGTAGAAGTACAGGGTAGGAGAGAGGTTGTTATCTGATTTTGGTTATATCGGTAGTTGAATAGCAAGTTTCGGTAGTAATGTAATTAGAAGTACCAGTATTTTGCATGTTTGTATCAGTAGAAGTACAGGGTAGGAGAGAGGTTGCATACTAACTTAGGTTGTACCGATAGATGAACACCCAGTATCAGTAGTCATGTATTAAGAAATATCGGTAGAAGTAGCAGGGTAAGATTTCTAGCTCTATGGAGTTTTTAGTATCAATAGAGGTGAAACTTGTATCGATAGAAGAGTCACTTGTATCGGTAGGACTATCACTTGTATCGGTAGAAATCTGTGCTATTCTTAAACTATTTACTGACTTGACAACTACCGATACTTGTCCATTAGGTATCGGTAAAAGTCTCCAAAAATGTCAGAGATGACCTTTTTGCCCTTGATAAATTATGCTTATAATCAAATAATGATTCATGACGTGTGGAATGGAATTCTTTAATAAAAAGAAAGTCTGAATAATAATTATGTTAAAGATGAACAATGATGAATGAATAGTAAGACACTGGAACCCTAACCGACGATGGTTTTCAGGTTTTTGGTTGTTACATCGTTTCTAGGGAGTTGTGGAGGTATCCTAATGTCCTCGATGTGGTTGTTATCAGGATTAACGATTGGATATTTCGGCTCTTCTCATTCCTCAGGTGGTGGTGGGTTTTGCATTGATTGTCGGTTTCTACGGTTTTGTCTAATCAATGCTTCAAGGTCAAAGATTAGATTAGATCTACCAAGTTTTCTTGGCTCTTAGTCATAAATTGAAATTAAACAAATAAAAAGAAATAATAAAAAATAAACAAAATAAAATAAAAGGAATCAAATCTATAGCCTAAAAATCTCTTAATTATTCAAATAACAATGACGAAATAAAAATCACTAAAACGTTGCGTCCCTGACAACGGCGCCAACAACTTGACCACCTCCGAACGTACTCCGGTTCGGTATGTGTTTTCGGGTTTCTGCAAGTATATGGTTCAAGTTGTAATATAGCTTGTACAACGAAATACTTGGTAGTATTCCGAGGATCGTACCTAAAGGAGGCTTAAAGTAGTAGTGATTTAAATCCCTACAAATAAAAGAATTAATTAGTATTATCTTTAGGGTTTATAATACGATAGTAAAATAAAAGGGTTTGATTTGAAAAGCATAAAAATAAATAAAACAAAGTAAAAGAAAGAGATAGTGAATTCAATAAATGGATTTGGGGAGATTAGGTCGCTTCGGTATGGGTTCTTCAATCATTGGTTTTAGGGACTTTGTTTCAATCAACTAGTCATTATCATAGTAGGATTTTTCGATCTTCAACCAACATAACGAGTCACTAGAGACTACTTATCGCTAGATGTAATAGACTAAATTGGTTTGGTGTAAAGGTTTTCACGAATAGACAATACCAATTTTTGGTTCATTCTCACCTAAATGACTTTCTAGGGTTGTCAAGCCTGGTGTTTGTTTCATGTTCTTCCTTTCCCAAATAGTTTATCCGATTACAAATCCCTGTATTCAATAATCAAAATATTCATACCTCCACTCCTTAATCCCCTAAAATGGGATTAGTTCCTCATGGTTTCTTTAAACTTTATAAAGACAACAATATAAATGAACATAAGATTGAATTAATGAAATAAAAAGAAAATTGAATAGTACAGCAATATGTCGGGAAATAATTCCACATCGTTTATGTAAAGTTACAAATCTTGTTTCTAAAATAGAAAGAAAATAACAAAGTAAAATAAAGCTAAGCTCAAAAGTGTGTAAAACCCTAGTGCTAAAGGCCTTAATTATAGCTTTGGTCGATCATTTTCCTCAACCCTAGGTCAGTTGTCGTTCCTCATGTTTAAGTGGCATTATAAAGACCGAAACGCCATTCACTTAGTGTAAAAACCACATCCAAGAGTTGATGTCGCAACACATCAGGTCTAGTGTCGCGACGAAGAGGTTAGTCCACTCCTTTGGTGTAATCGTATAGGCGTTGTCGCGACATAGGTAATGTATGTCACGAAAAAGAAGTTAGTTTCGAGATTCATCAAGTCTGGTCTCCTTGTTACGATGTAGAGCAGTTTATGTCATGAAATAGTGATCAACTTCATACTTGATTGGCTTCTAAAGGTCTCCTGCACACTCACGGAGTACGTTGGTTAACATTTAGGCTGGATAGCCCTTAAAGACAATAAAACGCACATTTTTGCACTTTTTACACATTTTATTTTAAAACAGAAAACTAAACTAAATCCTACGGAAATAAAAGAAAAATGCTTAATTTCAAGCTCCTAAAGTACGAAAGTAGTTCAATCTGCTAGGTACAAAACCAGCAGATCAAGCATGTATCATATTTTTTTATTGGATCAAGTTGACATTTTGATGACCTAATTAGCTTGGTCTTGTCGTTCAACATATAAAAATAATAGCTCGTGTTCATGTAATGTTATAATATGCCTTTAATTAAATCAACTACATGATCCCAATGCACAATTAAATTTAAAACATTAATAAATAATATGAAATAATTTAATTTATGCACAAAATTTGCATAATAAAGTACAAATTTGCGTATTTTATAAATTTATGTCTATTAGCAAAATTTAAGCAAAATTCACTTAATTAATTAACAAATACTCAGGATTAATATTATTTTAAGTAAAAATATGGTAAAAATTACTAGGAAATACCTATATAATTTCAAGTTTAAGTACTTGATACCCTAACTGGTGTGTAGGGATGGACGGAAATTGTGTGTAGCGGATGGGGGTAGGACCTATATATGCATCTAATTAGTATATGTTTCTAAAAACAATTCTGCATCTAATATGTTAATGAAAAACATCTGGAATTTCTATCTAAGCATAATTTGATATATTCCTTGTAATATGTATGCATTTGATTTATTGTTTGTGATATTTTGCACACTATGCTTGTAAGCTCAAATATTGTATGTTTCCTTTCAGGTAACCAACAACCTTACGGTGGATCGACGTAATAGGAGATCGGTTCATAAATTTCAATTTCTTTAATACTATAAAGTTTATATATCATTTTCATATGGATTGTTTTAATTGGAATTTCTAGGATTATTTTTGGTTTTGGTTTTATTTTTTACATTGGAACGGTTTATTTACATTTTGAATGCTTTATTTCGAACTGCAAGATATTGAATTTTTTTTCAAGATCGAAACATGCTTTTCAAAAATATGCTAATTTAAGGTTTCCATTGTAAGAAAATTACGAGATTGAATATGTGATTAAAATAAATTGTCAATATTAAACAGTGTATTCTTCTAAAGTTTTGAAAAGGGACAAAAACAAGGTTTGATTTTGAAATGTTTTTGGACTTAAATTTTGGATTTCAAAACGAATTTATGTAGCTCCTCAAAACTCGGCCATAACGCTTTCCATTGGTGGTCGACTCTAACAATTGTGGTACCAAAAGAGAGGATTAATTGGGACTTTTTTCAAGCTGAATTCCAAAAGAAATACGTCAGCAAACGTTATTTAAATAAGAAGAAAAAAGAATTCCTTGAGTTGAACCAAGGAAATAGATCGGTTGCGGAATACGAGTGAGAGATTGTTCAGCTCAGTAAATATGCTCGTGAGATTTTGTTGATTGAGGAATTTTTCCAGAATAACAATTCTATCAATTTCTATTAAAGAATAGATAATTTATGTTTCATCTCAAATAAAAGAGATAAAAGTTTTTCTAGTTCTGTTTTTCGATTCAATTGGTTCGAGCCCACAGTCTAAGTAGTTCGCAGTATGAGAATAGGTTTTGGTTGAAAGTTGGAACAATGAACGTCCGCTAAGCCGAAAACACAAGTATGAACTCAGTTAGGATTTATTACTATAAATATCACAAATCGGGTCGATTTTCAAAAAAAAATTTCGCTGTGCAAGAAAATTGTTTTCAAACCAATTTTTTTTCCAACAACTGTCATTTCACTCCGCAAAGAGTGTAGGAAATTCTATACTTTTCTTTTTAATTTAATTCCATCCTTTTATTTCCAATTTCCAATCAAATTTCAACACTTTTCAACCTTAATTTCCATAAATTTCCACCAAACTTTTCACCTTATCAGCTATGGGATTTTAATCTCATCAATATGTCCCTAAATATAAATTAAAAATGGAAAAATTGCATTTAGGTTCCTCCTTCAAAAATGGGAATATTGCACTTAGTCTCTGTATTTTTCCTCTTTGTTCAAGTTATCCTCTATCTGGATTTTCCAATTCCTCATTTCAATACATACCCATATCACAATCATAAAAAAATATTTCTTCAAATTTCGCCCTTTTTCAAAAATAGTAAATTTGTACTTTTAGTCCTTCAACTTTCAAAATTTTGCATTTTAGTCCTTACTAAATTTCATTATTCGTACTTTCTCTCCCCATACTTAATTCACTTTTATAATACTTATTCTTTCTCAAAGACTAAAATTATGGGGTATTACTTTGGGCATACACCTTTTCCATTTTCAAAAGGTTGAAAACATTATATTTGTATAACCATTCTCAATGGCATGTACTAGAAAGGTCTTTAAGGAATGCTTACATATTTGTTTCATGCTACCATAAATTGTACCAGTTGTGTATTATTTCCACTTTTAAACATGATTTGTATGGCTTTGAGCCGCTTTGCGTTTTAAAATGATGGCATGCATGGGCTTGTTTCACCTTATTTGAAACTTAGTTTTAAAGAGCATATATACATTTTACAATTCTTTCAAGAATCGTGCATGTTTAACAAGTTTTCATTCCATTTGACTATGTCTTATGTTAAGCTTTAATTGGAAATTTGTTAATCTCGAAGCGTGTTTTATAAATAACTCATATGGAGATGTTTTGGTGTTTTTTTTCTCCAATAAAATGTGATTTTTAAGATCCCAAAGTTTGGTTTTTGTTATGGTGAAGTTTGGAGATGAAAATGGGGTGTTTTTGTTATGGTGTTTTATTAAAAGAAAATTTTGACTATTGTTTGGAATTTAACACCCAAATCTCGAACATCGTCGTCGGTTAGTATTTCGATGTTACTATTCATTTAACTCTAATCATCTTTTGAAATATCAAAATATTTAATTTTTATTCAATACAAAATTCACTTGTCATATTTTGGATCAATATTTATTCATAACACAATTTCATCAAGGGTAAAAGTGACATTTCTAACATTTTACGGGCTACTGGTACCTGATGGTCAAGTATCGGTAGTAGTCAATTTAATAAACACTTTAGAACTGTGCAGACTTCTACCGGTACCTATGCTAGTTCAAACGATACAAGTATGATTTCTACCGATACAAGTCATGCAACTATCGATACCAAAAACTCCAGAGAGCAAAAATCCTCACCCTGCAACTTCTACCGATATAAGCATACATACTACCGATACATCAGTACTATAAACTACCGATACTTGTAATTCAATTACCAATACAACCCAAGTCAGAGAACAAACTCTTTCCTACCCTGTACTTCTATCGATACATGCATAATTTCTACTGAAACAAGTATGCAGAATCTTAAGAATTGAGCCAAGTCACAAGTTTAACATTCAAGTACTTTCAATACAAGTTATGCATTAAGTCATCACACATCATACATAACTTCTAAATATTTATAAGTATCTTAAGCTTAAACATCTAAGTTATACTTCATGCATTTACACAATCAAAATAGTATGATTTCAACAACTATAGTTCAATATTAAAGGTTAATATCATCCTAGTACATGCCAAATAATCGAGTGATGCATAAATCTCAGCCATCGTAGGGCCTGTAATCTATTCTTGGATTCTATTCACCTTACGGTAACTCACGATGCTATAGAGAATCCGCAACAAATACAGGATCTCAACCATCGAACCATTTTCTATCTTTGGTACAAGATCGGGAAATTTTCATTTCATCGTTTCTCATTTCAAAAATCATTAGAAAGACAGTTATAAGCAGTTATTGATAAAAATTTAACATTAAGAACTTACCGGATTGGTTTACAGTTTTGGAAAGACTTCAGGAACTAATCCGCTAATTTCCCTTTTTCGCGGTCGGTAGCACGATCGTAGTCTATATTCACAAATCATTCAATTCTCACATTAAGCTACATAATTTAGTCATTCAACACAATTTAGTCCTTTTAGGAAAATTACGATTTTACCCCTAATAGTTTCCTTTTATTCAATCTAGTCCTTTCAACACAAAACATGCAAAATAACCATTCTCTTATACAACTAACCATAGTCGAATTCCCTTGGGTATCTATCCAACTCATTCACACATTTATTTTCATAACAATACATGTAATTTCACCATTTTCAAATTTTAAACCTTAAACCCTAATTTCATCGAAAATCACTTTACAAAAATATTTAACCCATGTATCAAACATTCAAATACATCAAAAGCTTTCAAGAACAAGCAATTTCAACAATGGCAAGTTTTCTAACATTTGACATATTCACAAATTAGTTCTTGCATAAGCTAGATTAAGCTAATACGAACTCAAAAACATAAAAATTACTAAAAACGGTTGACATTTGCTTACTCAAATCAAGACTTCAAGCTTAGGATGTAAACCCTAATCTTTCTCCTCTTGGTCAAAAGTTGAAGAAGAAGTGTGAAAATATATGTGTTTTTCTTTACTTTTCCTTTCTTAATTCATTTATATATCAATGGCAAATTTGTAATTTTTATAACTTTCATAATTAAACTTCTTTAATCATTTTTTTAACCTTAATTAATCTTTTCATTACCCTTAATTGTCATGATATTTCAGTATCCTATCTCTTTTTGGTTTATTTACTTATTAAGTACTTCTAATTAGACATCTATACTTTTGCATCTATTACAAATTAGTCCTTTCTATTCAATTATCTAATTAAATGTTGAAATTTCATAATCAAGACTTAATACGATGTTGGTGACATCACAAGTATTAAATAACTAATATTTATTACTCGACTCGTCGGAGTTGTGGTCCCGAAACCACTGTTTCCAACACCACTGAAAATCAGCCTGTTAAATGGAAAGTGCTCCACTAGCGTCTCCCATTCGTACCGTATGTTGACACAGGGGAGGGGTGTTACTAATATGATCATTTCCATAGAGGTATGCAATTCTCTGCGAGAAGTTTGAGTTCAATCATCAATCAACTTCTCCAACTTGTTAAAGCATATCAAAATACATCCATGTACTATATTATTAATATTCTATTGTTCTTAACTATCCAAATCGATCCTCAATGCTTGAAAATTTTTAAAAATCCACCAAGCAAACCACCATGTTTTTCCAACAATGTCAAGTTTGGTTATACTTCTATCTACTCAATAAAGATAATAAGAGAAGGATCAAATATATATTTCTAGAGCATTGATACATAGAAAACATTATAGATATGATCCAACCCAGGCAATAATGCTAATCAATAAGTCACAGGACCAATCCTTTCAAGGGTTTCATATGGTCCAATGAAACAAAGACTAGGTTTACCTTTTTGGCAGAATCTAAGCACCTTGTTCCATGACGAAACTTTCAAAACAACCTTGGCACCCATAAACTACTTTATGTCTTTACGCTTAAAGGTCCATATATGATTTTTGTCTATATGAAACAGCCCCTAATTTGTCTCAAATCAATCTGACTTTCTCTTTGATTTCCTATAGCAATCCAGACAAACTAATTTCCTTTCACTAAATTTTATTCAACACAACAATGTGCAGTACTTAGCAGTTTTGTAAGCAATTCTGTAAATTATTATTGTAAGCAAACTCAACCAATGGGAGATATCACTTCATATTAATAAGTGCAATTATATTGATAAATTTAATATTTTGAGTTTAGTCCCTAAACTTGGTACTTTTTTCACCATGTCCGTAAATTTTTTTTGGTCCATATTAATCTCAAGACTTGGTAATTTTTCCCAATTTGATCCACGAACTTCAATTTCGTTAAGGTTTGAACTTTTTTTAAAAAAAATTCCTTTTATAATTTATTTATAAGTTTTAATAATTATTTTGTTTTTTAAATATTTTATATATTTTTTATAAAATTTTTAGATGTTGAAATGACATAATCTCAAAGTGTTTCATCATCACATCTTAATAGAAGTCAACTTCAGAGATCAAATTAGAAAAAATTATCAAATACAGAGACTAAATGTTGTTTTATCTTTTAAAATAATGTTAAAAATAATTTAATTTAAATAATATTTATTACAATACTATCACTTAAAACAATATTAAAATAATTTTCATAGAAAAAAAAAGATTTTTATACATGTAAATGTAATATATCACTCTTATACACGTATAATGTATCACTTTTAATAATTCAAAAGAAAGAAAGGAAAGACATTCACTTACTTTTACTTGAATAAACATCAACCTAACCAATTTCGTTAAACGCACATCAACAAATTGTCCCATAAATAATTAAATCTTAATCTTAATCTAATAAATGACGTTTTCCCACTCAACACAAGCACATTTAAAATAACTCCAAAATCAACCTAATAAGTGGTTCCAATATTAAAGAAGATATTGTTCATTCTAAGATATCCGAGTTCAAGCACTTGTGTATGCAATATATGTGTACATTGTCAAAGGGTTAAAAAAGTATGAACAGATACTATCATATAATCACACTAATATATTCAAAAAAAATAACTCCAAAAGATGAATTTCATGTGATGATCTGATGATTAAAAATATTTGTCATTCCAGATATGATTTGAATTTGAATCACGTTAATCACATTTATTATTCGAGTTTTATTCTATTATTATAATAAAAAATAACTCTAAAAGATAAAAAGAAAATTTTCATCATTGGGAATGTTTTGAAGGGGCATTAGATTAAACAATCCAGATATGATTTGAATTTGAATCACGTTAATCACATTTATTATTTGAGCTTTATTCTATTATTATAATAAAAAAATAACTCTAAAAGATAAAAAGAAAATTTTCATTATTGGGAATGTTTTGAAGGGGCATTAGATTAAGCAATCCAGATATGATTTAAATTCGAATCACGTTAATCATATTTATTATTCGAGTTTTATTCTATTATTATAATAAAAAATAACTCTAAAAGATAAAAAAAAAATTTCATCATTGGGAATGTTTTGAAGGGGCATTAGATTAGGCAATTCGAGGGGCCCATCCCCAATGCTTAATTACTTTTTACCAACTAGTTTTCACGTATATGATCAGTTGACACATGATTATCCCTAAAATCAACACCCCCTTCATTCCCATGCCAAATTTCGAGTGCATCTCCCTCTTGGGGTCTGCACGAATCTTACTTCTTACACATGTACTTGGATACCGACAATTTTCTCTGAATTCGCTATAAAATTAGAAAATGAACCTGCTTTTGCCAAACCAACATTAGGGTAGGGCTAGCTCAGCCAAACTATCACGCTCCTCTTCTTTACAACCCCAGAGAAATTTGTGGAAACTCAAATCAAAGTATTAGCATTTATCTTTTCTCAAATTATATATATATGGGGTAGTGGTGGAGCAAGGGATTGGTATTGCTTTGATCCTTGAAATGGAAATTTTTTCATTTAAATTTTTTTAATTTATCAAATTTTACATTAGTAATAATAAAATTGCACTTAATTTTTTTTAAAAATATAAAATTTTAATTTAATTTTTTAAAAATTAAAAAAATATAAACTATTAAAATAATTATATTAAATTTTTACTATCATGAAAATATACAATTTATTTTAAACCTCCTAAAAAATAACTTTTTGGCTCCACCATTATATGCATGGAAGCTCTGTCTTATGTTCTTGGCGGTAATATTAGAATTTTAATTTTCTTCAAATGTTAATAGTTTAATTTAGTTTTTTGTTTTTAGCCAAAAAACAGTATTTGTAAATCATTCAGAAGTTAAAATTTAATTTTAATAATTTTTTTTAATTTTAACTCTTAAAAACTTATTTTGATCATGTCGCACGATTAATAAACCGATATCATGTTGATGTGCTAATCCACGTTAATAAAAATTTAAAAAAATAAATATGAAAATTATCAAAATATAAATAATACGTAAAATTATTTAATTAAAAAACTATAAAAGAAACTTAAAATTTTTATTAGAAATTAAATAACTAACTCAGAAAATTAGAAAATATTAAAAATTGTAAAATAAATTAAATAATAAATTAAAATATTAAAATCTACTTCATTGAAATTGTATAAAAAATATTACAATCTAAAATTGTAAAATAAATTAAATATTAAAATATTAAATATTAAAATTATTTTAAATTTTGACCTCAATTATTTTAAGTATTTTAATTAATTAAATTGTATAAAAAAATATTTAAAATCTACTTCATTGAAATTTTTATAATTTATTTTTTCAAATGTTTATAAATAATAAATTAAAAAAAAGTTTAAGTTGAAAATTTTGACCATTAAAATTCAGAATATTACAAATTTGGTGGACAAAGAGAGTACGGATTTTTATATTATTATTTTGAGATTAAAAATTATATAATTTAAAAATATATAAATTACTTCATTTCCAAATTTGAATATACTTTATAAAAATTTTGAAATGCAAATACTAGGTCAAGATTTTTTTTCTCTAAATTCTCCAAAGATAAGATGATTATTGTGGTTGAGGTGAGGAGAAGAGGTGGCTTTGTTTTTGTGGTTATGACGAAAGATGAGATATCGTTGTTGGAGGAAGAGATGGTTCAGTTTTCTGTCAAAAGTTTTATGCTGGTTCTTGGGGATCGTCCTACCATAGTCAATTCTGTATGGACGAAGCGCTCAGTTAATCAGCATAAATAAAAAGTGTATGGAAAATTAAAAAGAAGTTTGAAATCAAGAAAGCAGGGACCCTGGCCTTTTCGTAAGCAAGTTGTCTTATTTTGTAGGTTATCTGAATCTATTGATCGTGCTAGGGTTAGACTAGTTGAGACCTTTCTTTGACCAAAAGTTGATCCGTATCCCCCGAAATGTGATAAAAAAGATCTGGCACATGCAATTGGCTCTACCTTTGGTGAAATTCTTCGATTTGAATTTTAAGAGAATTTTTGTCGTTTACGTATTCAGGTAGATGTTCGAAACCATTGAGACTTTGTGTTGGTTGATTCTAAGATCAAGTCTTAGGTGTCTTTCAAATATAAAAATCTACCAACCTTTTGCTTTATGTGTGGTAAGATGGGT